>JAJLRJ010000013.1:19743020-20000520 GCA_024195265.1 Dendrophyllia cribrosa | reverse complement strand
CGTTGTTTAAGGTGAGCTTAAACTACTGTGATACGTTTTACTTTTTTTCTATATCTGGAAAATTGGAAATTACATCGACTTACCGTCTGTCCTGAGCTCACTCTAGTTGACGGACTGGGTTGGGGTGCTAGATCCCCAGATATCAGTCGACGTTCGGCCATTTCTCTGTTATCAGTTTATTAGAGTAATTTATATTTATTTAAGTTTATATTAGAGTAAATTAAATTTTCTCAGCTAACAGTTAAAACCCGCTGTATTTCGTAGCTGGAGACTACAATTTTGCCCATGTGTTTTGTCGTCTTACATTGTGAATCAACTGTGCCGGACTACATTCATTGCTTTTTAGTGAACCGAGCTTTATCGAATAATCAAGTTGGTATCTCTTCACATTACAATTCTAGTGATCAGTAATAGTACTTTTAGTTAGGTTAATTTCACAATATTGGTTGTGCAATAGGAAGTACATGTAGCGTGACAATATAATGTTTAGGTAACGCAATACACTACGCCACTATTCTCCACTATCAGTAAACTCCATCCACACCCTCCTAGTTCAGTAACATCCATATCGAATACACTCTTTCTTTTTAATAAGAATATATTTTATAAGAATATCGAGGCTGAAATTTGCGAAATTTTAAGAATATTTTAAGAATAAACCCGAGGCTGAAATTGTGAAAAGAATATAATTTCGTGCGTTGAAAATCTGTAAATACAATTCAATGATATGTTTTTACTTAACTGTATAAAATTATTCCTTTCTCTAAACGGCAAAACTAGCCAACTAACGAAACACTCTTCACTAGCGATAGCCAAATGTTCAATGATGAGCGGTACATGTAGTGTATTTGTACAGTACAAAATATGTACAGTGCAAAAGACATGAACTAAACGGCAAAATTTTTCATGATAAATTCTTTCTACTTGCACAATGTAACGCGATACAGATCTAGACACCAAACACTTTTTATTGATACCCCAATACAGCCTTAAACGGAAATGTCATAAGCTATAATTGGCCGTTTTTATACTAGAGACGCATTATCCGTCTGGACGAACTTGGGCAAACATTTGTAGTTCGTCCTGTTATGCGTCTCTAGTATAAAGACGGGCACAAGACGCATTATCCGTCTAGACGAACTATCTTTCGTAGTGCGTCGTTCAAGACGCATTTCGAAAGATAGTTCGTCTAGACGGATAATACGTCTTGTGTCCGTCTTTATACTAGAGACGCATAACCAGACGAACTACAAATGTTTGCCCAAGTTCGTCCAGACGGATAATGCGTCTCTAGTTGTTCGTCCCGTCTTTACACTAGACGCATAACATGACAGACGCATTATTCGTCTGGACGGATAATGCGTCTCTAGTATAAAAACGGCCAAATTAAGAGTATTACAAGAATATTTTCAGCCTAAAATCGGCAGAAAAAAATAGGAATATTCAGCTAGGCTGGGCCGGAAAACAATATTCTTATAAAAAAGAAAGAGCGAACATTGATTGTTTTGTCCCAACTTCAGCTATAACCATAGTTTCCTATACAGACTTCCTTTGTGTGCTTGTCGACCTCTCGCGCCTGGGGGAACTCCAATCTAACAGCCGTGAAGGGGATGCTCGTCGCAAATGCAACGAAAATTGTGAACGAAATGACGTACAGTACAAGGTAACAATACGAATAAATGTCGTATTTATATTTACAAAGGTCCTGTTGCTGGTTTTGCTGTTTCTGCTGTCATTTGGAATTACTTTCTACATGTTGATTGATGAAAATGTAAGTATTTAAGTTTATTCACATCTTGATGATTATCAAAGAGATATCTCGAGAGATATTTACAGACGTTTTGTAGATTTGCTTTCTTCATTTTCTTACCGTAGTTTCTTAATTCTTTTAAGCTTTTGCAATACTGTATGAATTTTATGGTCGTGCAAATAAAGCTATTTTGTTGTTGTTGGTTATTATTTACGCACTACCGTGCATTTGACAGGTGTATTCTAATCTCGTCCACGTTTGGCCTGATGCTTTGACTCTCTGCCACTCATGTGCGTCAGTTGCTGTTTTTCACTTCCTCTAATTATTTTTTATTTTGATTTAAATTTACAACCATTTATGCATGCTTTTTTGATTGGGATAAAATAACGTATCTTACGAAAAAATTCGTCGCACAATGGCTTACAAAGCGTTAAAGAGTTTGGTCCCCCTTTCTTTCCTTAATATTTACATGGGATAAAACATATTACATTGCCTATAATCTTTTACAATAAATTGAAATGCAAGCGCACACGGGGGGAAAAGTGCTTTATTTTACCAAATTTAAGAAGCAAAATTCAAATTATGACAACCATTATTCAGTTTAATGACATTGTAACCATACTTTACCTCCATTATTCTACAGGAAACGTTGATCTCGCTTCCGCATTGGCTGTTGACGATCTTCGTGATGACGTTGGGGGAGTTGAATTACGCTGATAACTTCATGCCGTGGGAGTTTCCTTTTTCTGCTCTCGTCAACACCCTATTTGTCATTTTCGTCCTCGCCATGCCGATTATTCTCATGAACATGTTGGTAAGTCCCGGAATTTATACTCACCAAACGGAAGAAAAATCTTCAGTAATGTCCAGAAGTCTTCTGGTGATTTCGTTGTTATTAGAACTTTCGAAAGTCTTTGTTTTAGCTTCTGGTAAATTGACATCACTTTATCTCTAAAGTTGTAAACTAAAAGTAGGTTTTCCTCAAAATGGCTTTCCTTGACAGCTGGTGAAACGATCGATATTGTATCACAATTCGTAAATATAGCATACTATTTGTAGATAGCGATATAACTGCCCGGATAACTGGCCTATCCTTATCGCTAATCAGAACATTTGTCTCTTAATTCTCTTAACACTCTCCCTCTTCCAGATATTCCTCCTCATTCTTCAATGAAAAGTCACTTAAATATGGAGGCTTCGATTAGCATATTACCATTACCTGGATTTTTGAAAACCATGTCGCCCTAAGTAAGCGACTGTGAGTGTGCTTGGCATATTTCTTTTGTCGTTCAAAAACTCCACAATATATAATCTAAGGACTGTTGCTAGCCTTTTTTACTCTCGCTCTCGCTCCCTGTGATTTGCCTAGTTGTAGCGAAATTGATGTAATTTTCGTTGGCCATGTTTTTAAAAATTCAGCTATAATTAATTTTAAGCAAACGCTGTGGAGTGTTCCAGAAAGCGCTGACGTGGGCCGGAGATCGTGTTTTGGCACTTTGTCTGATCATTGTCGCCATACTATCGAGATATCTACCGGGGATAAAGGCAAATTTGTTTCTTCAAGGAGGGTTGTCAAATTGCATTTTAATACAAATGCGAATAGTAATAACAATGCTTTATAAATATATTTCAATGTTCAATAGCTGTTACACACTAACTGCTTTCAACTTTACCATTCTATTAAGTATTGTTCCACATAAGAACGATAGCAAACTTCATTGTTCTGCGGCATTAGCTCTTTCCCACATAGAATATCTTTAATTTCAAGAATAGAGGAGGAGCTGATGGGTAATAATTATATTTCATTATAAAAATAAAGAAAATCCATTTGCGTCAAATAAATTTTAGGAAATGTTCAGAATAGCAGAAGACAATAGCTAATAATTTTGCTTCTTTGATGAAGTTCCCCAAATACAATTTCTTTTAAAAATTGTATGTTGTGCGATTGGGTCTCAAATTACTTGAAACCTTAAAAAAAATTAGACAAAATGCACCTTGAACCTTAACTTTTTAGCGGTTTTTGAATCTAGGCCAATGAGATCACTAGTTGTAACAATGAAACATCTTGACATTCCATCGTGTTTGACATTCCATTGCCGATCATTACTTAAACTTTTTAGGATAATCAATCTTCTGTGTTTATTATCAATAGGTTGGTCTTGCTGTTGGTGACATTGACAATATTCAAAGGAACGCCACGATGGACAGATATGTCACGCAGGCAAGTGTTCTAACGACATTTACAATGTTTATTTTGTCCAGAATACAACCGCCAGATATCGGTATTAGAGGCGCACCAAGGAAGTAGGAATCTGGCGATGCCTGTAGGCAGAACGTATCTCTCGGGGGTGGAAGCGTAATAATTGGATCTTACTTATTCATTATTCCTTTCACTTTTTTCTAAGTTATTCATTATTCATTTTTACATTTTGCTCGATATTCATTATTCCTCATTCGAGTTTGTTGGGCAGCTTCTAACTTGCAATGCTTGTAAAATAGAAGCTATTCACTTCCTTTAAGATGTGACTTAAGACCGCATTCAATATAATTACCAGGGCCGTAGCGATTTTTTGACTAGTTGTAGGCCTGACCACACCTAACCACAGTAGGCGCGCGCTTCGAGAGGCGTCCGGGGGCATGCCCTCCGGGAAAATGTTTTGGTTTTTACCCTCAAAAACACCATTTCTTGCATTCCTGAGACTTGATTAAATTCTGAAATTTACCTTGATTCTCAACCAGAAAACCAAAATGTTCTATATTCCAGTAATCCCTATGCTACAGACATATCGAACATTAACTTCAAACGGAAGCGGCCTTGATTCACATGAAACTCATGAAAAAGCTCATAAAACTGTCCCTATTTTACTAGAGTGAGATCGAGACTACTAAGGGTTAAAATGGCAACCTTTTCTGGTGCTATTTGAGAAAGAGGAACTATTGGCCAGCCTAAAAAAGGAGTTCCATCCCCCTGCTTCCAGACGCTGCAAAATCGTGTTCAAAATCGATGTCCTCATATTCAAAAACATATTTTGTTTATGAATACTCATTAGCACAAGTCCCGGCACAAAGGCGATCTTCCTTCATTAATGACCTCAAGTAGGTCTTAAGTCTTTTCAACGCACTGAAAGACCTATCTACAGTGGCTGTGATGATTGGCAGGGTGAGGGGCATCGTGAAGGCCCTTGAAATATTTGGTAACTCTTGTGGGCGGCAATGAGAAAGTTTTTCAGCAATGGTGGTTGGAAGATGACTCTTGCACTTTCTCCCAACAAGATTATTACCTCATGCATTCGCTTGCCTGTAATTGACGGATATCATCTGGTTTGTCTGGAACATATGCACTCAAAATTGCTTTGACGCTTACCTCGGCTGGAAACCAATTACCAACATTTTTCGGCAAAAGATTTCTTATCTTCGAGAGTGAAATTGGTTTGATAATGCGAGAATCCAGTTGATATCAAATGGCCTAAGAATGGATAGTACATTGCTCGTTTGTAGTCTTACTCACTGAATGAATCAGACGGAACATTTTCTCGATGCGAATGCCGGTCAGCAAGTATGGGCTTGGATATTGCAACACCATGTTTCTCTGAAATAGATAAAACTTGCTCTAATGCACCTCCTTGCGTTTATTATAAAGTGACTGGATTAAAACATATGGCTTGCGCATGTGCTTAAAGCAAACCCAAATCAACACTCTATGTCGTCAAAGGCACGATAAATTGACTGGCAGCCATTCACAATCAATTAGTGACATAAACTCAAACTAAGGCATGGTGTTGCTAAAGCCTCTTGCTCTAGAGTCGTGCAAAGTGTCGAGAACTTCAAAGGCATTTAATTTCAGGAAATTGTTTTTTTTTGTTCATAGATTTTAAAAATATGACAGGTGGGCTGAAAAATTTGTAGGCCTGGGCCTAGGACCTAGGGCCTATAGGCTCCACCGCGGTCAAACGTCCCAAGGCGTTTTTCGTTTCATTTAGTGGGATTTTATTTAATATTAAATTGAAATATGGGCAAGGATGTATAAAAAAGAATTAGTTGACGTTACTATCTTTTAATTTTTCTCAAAATGATGAGCCTTTTTCCGTTGAAAACTGACCAAAACTCTTTGCGCCTGATCAAAATTATGTTGGCAAATGGCGTCGACAATTCTGCAGCTCACAGTTTTTAAACGCTTAGAACTTTTTTGGTAAACTTTCAAAACGTTTGACAGTGTATTGGCAATATATATTCAATTTTAAACAGTGAAAATGACAACCTTAACTTTTAAGTACTTTGCTTAACTTTTGAAAATTTCTCTCGTTTGACCGCGGTTAACCTATAGGCTCGCTACGCCCCTGATTACCGTATTTTCTCTATTTAACTCCAACCTGGAGTTTATTTAAAACTTAGCCTTACAGACCCTTATTTGAACCCAACGTTTGACCAACAAAGACATCAAAGATTGCAGATTTAATTTCGAGCAAGTTAACCTTCTGAAACTTCAAGCGTGATCTCTAGCTATCTATTCTCTATAAAAAAAATTATTTGACGTTAAATTCATTATTCTTTATTCACATTCAAACCCTAAATATTCCTTATTCATTTGCTTTTCTAAGCCGTTATTCATTATTCATTTTCTTTCATCCGCGATCTTCGCGTTACCGGTGCGATGCTCTACCAACTGAGCTATCAAAGCCACATGTTAGGAGCAGGTCAAATGTGGACGAAGTAGACTCGGCCCAAGTCTAAGTTCAGGAAACATTTGTTGTCGTCCTTCAGTAGCATCGTAAATAAAGTAGGTATAGTCAAGTGAGGCCTTTAAGCTACTGTGTCCAAGCCCGAAAAAGCCTGAAACGCGAAGGTCACGGGTTCGATTCCCGTTGAAAAGCCCTGATTTTTTTTCAGGCTTTTTCGGGCTTGAACACAGTAGCCTAAAGGCGCCTCACTTGACTATACTTACTTTATGAAAAACTACCTTTACCGTAAAAAAAGTATTGCACTGTAGCTATCATTTCTATGGTCCCGCTTAAAGGGACACTGTCCCGCTTAAAGGGACACTGTCCCGCCGAAATAACGAAATTGTGTTTACTTAATTTCCATGTTATATCCCTAAATGCTACCAAGTATAGAACTTAATTGGTAAAAGATGTTATAGAGCAAAACAGAAGCCGTGTTTGAAGAAAAATTGCAGGATTACAAGGATGGAAGTGAATTACAGTTCACTGATCAATTTTGATTTCGTGACAGGCGGTCAAGAATATTAACTAAAGATTTTTAGTCGTTATTTCGTTTTTTTAGTTCATCACATTTAGCGATTTATTTCTCCCTATTTTGAGATATTAAAGCTAACAAAGCCAGCTCCTGGCCATAATCGTGAAAACACGACATTTCAGCCGGGACAGTGTCCCGTCCCTTTAAAGATTTCATTCACATACTCATAAGTTAGACTCATAAGGTAAATACTAAACACTTAATGACTGTTTCCCGGGGATCAGTCATTTAGTGATTTGTTATATAGCAACACATACAAAAAACACAACACAACACAACACAACACAGTTTGAAAAACGCGCCGAGAACTCGAGGTAAACATCAATCGCATCATAATCATGCCACCTTTTGTCACGGTCTGATCACGTGCGCTGGCGGGCAACAGTGCAATGTTACCCTCTGACGTCAAAATTGTTGCCCGCTTTCGCAAATGTTGCCCGCTAAGGACAATTGGCGGGAAACAATTTGTTTGTTAGATGTCATGTGACCATGAATCAACCAATCAACGCACGCGTTGTATTGGGAAAAATTCCAGCTATAACAAGTAAACGTATCATAGCATGGTTTTGACCAAAAAGGGTCAAAATCCCCGTGACACTGCTCCCTTAAGTCTTCATTAAACGTACTATATGTTAATTTTGTTTACAATAGATCCAGTTGCTGCTGGAAACTGAGGAGCAGCTGCCTCGATGGCTTCGCAGACACGTTCAGTTCGAGAAGCACGTGGACTTTCCAAACAAAAAAGCCCCATTAAAAACACGGGTAATAAAAACTGTAAAAAGCAACTGGCATCAATTAGATATCATTTAGAGATATCGATTAATGTGTATCAAAGAAAGGAGCCAACAGGGAAAAATTAAGAGAGAAGTGGAAAAATAGGGAACGGGAGATTTTACAGGTTAACAGGCAATCGCAGTAAAGGGCGGCTATTGGAGGCCTTACCAATCAAAAGAACCAGAATTTGATCACATGAACAACCTGAGCCGATCAGAGGCACCACTGATCCGTCTCAGGATGACATGCTACAACCAGTTGCGAAAATGTTGAGACACTTGACCAGGAAAACACTCTTTCTTAGTAAACATCCCATAAAATCACACATCTCAAAAGTTAAACAACTTCCCCCTCCCTCCCCTATTTTCAATGTTGTTCCTCAAAAATTTCGGCATGATCTGCTATTGTGACCAACTTTGAGAAGGGAGAGCGAGGGGTCTGAAACACTACGACCTTATAAGTACCCTTGACGTCCAAATTAGGTACAATCTCTCAAGTCTTTTTGCAACTGGTTGTAGCTACCCTACCCGCCGATTTCACGAAGAAGGAAAATGTCCATTAGTTGACGCCTTTTTCGGAATTTTCTAATTTATATTTTCTATTTCGGAATAAATGGAAGTTTATTCACTCTTAATTGCTTAAGGTGGCTCGTAATGGTTCCTAGCATTTTCCATCACTTATACTTTATCAGTTAGTGTTACAATAATGGTATCAAGTAAATGCCCAGTCATCAACAACGACTGGGCATTGGTTTACAACAACAACAACAACAACAACAACAACATGGGCGTAGCCAGGACTTTTTCAGAGGTACGCATAATCACCAAATCTTCACATAAATTTTCAACTAGGTCGTATACTTTTTTTAATTTTTACTTATTTTTTCGACTTTTTCAGATACGCACGTGCGTACGTGCGTACAGGTAGCTACGCCCCTGAACAACAACAACAATAATAATCTTTATCAGTTAGTTATTGTACAACTTACAATACTAGCAAAAGCTAATCTTGGCAGGCCATTATTGTAGCACTAAGTAATAAAGAGTGGTTATATTGATCCGGTACTGGAGTAATGGAAAGTTCTAGAAGCTGACATGAGCTACCTTTTTAAATTGTCTTACTTGACTGTTTTTCTGTCCTTAAATTGACGCACGCTGTAATCTTTCGACTAACCTAAACACTTAAAAAGCGAAAATTGCGATTTGTGCTATTTGTATTGTGATACACTCTTCCTTAAGTTTTTCCGATAAATTACCTGTTCCTAAATTCAAACATTTTATTAGCTTTGCCATAAAAAAATAAGACTAACAGAAAGACAATGATGAAATACATGACATAAATATATTTTAAAGTTAGTCTACCAGTATTGAGTTATAATTATGCATTTCCCGCGCATAATTATTATGATATGTTATATGTAGCTGTATGATGCCATTTGTGGGTTTGGACATCCGGGAGATGACAGTGAAGAACAGGAAGGAAAACAAGGGGCTTCACCGGAAGTTATCGAGATCAAGACAAAAATGGAGGAACAGGAAGTGAAGTAAGATTGGTTGAAAGATACTAATAATTCAACTAGATTTATATTATACAGTAAATTAAAATCCAAAAGGGGTTTTCAGAACTAGTTTAGAATAACAATAATATTGAAAAAAATACAATTTATATTAAAGTGCACCTAAACCCCAATTTTTTTTTCTTTTAATCAACTAAATGTACGTTGAAAAGTCGAATAGTGAAATATTTCTTGTTTTTAACGTCGCGTTAGTGAGTTATAGAGATTTGAATTACTAAATGCTAATTAGATGACGTCAAATGCAGACTCGTTTATTATACAACTACTTGTTTCCACCTCCAAGTAATATTTTTTTACAAATCAATTGACTATAAACAGTTTTTATTAGTATTTTTTAAATTGATTATACTTAAGGTGTGAACTGCGTATTGTAAATTGAGTAGAAATAATGGTAAAGTCTGCATTTGACGTCATCTAATTAGCATTTTGTAAATTCAAATCTCTATAACTCACTAACGCGACGTTAAAAGCAAGAAATATTTCACTATTCGACTTCACAACGTACATTGAGTTGATTAAAAGAAAAAAAATTAGGGTTTAGGTGCACTTTAATTAATATATAATAATGTTATATACTGCTTTATAATGCTATTTTGATATTACATTTATACAGCTTAGCTTTACAGAAATCTTGCTTTACATCAATCGCATTCTGAAGTGCTGAATACAAAACTTAGAGAGACAAAACGTGGGGCACCTCCTCCCTCCCCCATTCAGAATGCAAGGAGCGCCTCTTAGGGTGTGATAGTGCGTTTAAGAATAGCCCATTATCCAATTTGCCTTTCTAAGCCCTCCATCAAAGCAAGGGCCAGGGCCTATTGTTCAAGAATCTGTCACTGACTTGGTATACAAGTAGATGAAAAGATTAATAAGGATCTTTTTTATTATTATTCCTCTCTTTAGAATCAATGAAATTTGCAACATGTTAAGAAAGCAGTCAGAAATGTTGGAAAGCTTGATGGAGAATGCTAAACGGGAGAAAGAAGAAAATGAACAAAAAGAAAAAGGAAAAGGACCTTCTGAGAAACGGTTTTCAATGATGCCTTTTCAAACCTTAACACGTTAACTCCTAAGAAACAAAATTCAACAAAAATCCCAAATTTGATTTTGTGAAACATTGAAACACAGATGGTACAATGCGAAGTACTGTCAAAGAGGTTTCACTTTTTTCAGTTTTTCACTTTAGGATTGAATTCACATACTAACGAGTTTCAACTCGATAGGTTTCATTTGAATAATCACAGTTTAGATTTCATTCACAGTTTCGAAAGTTAGAACCACCTTATACAGTATAATTAACCGTTCCACAGGAATGTAGCGCTTGATAGCTTTCATTTGGATAGTCATACCTTAGTATTTCATCCGCAGACTCAACAGTTAGAATCAGCTTGTGTCACAGGAAAAACTGTTAAATAGCTTTTATTTAAGTAATGGTCCTGGTAAGGACTAGGCAACCCAACGGCAGGGACTGCAGAAAGGTGTTAATTGTGATATTGTTGAAACCGTCCACCTCATTGGCTAAAACTTGAAAATCTACTATCACTTCACCAGATAGCGCATTTATTTCTCTCTGGTTTACTTATTGATTCCCTTATAGTGAAAACTATTCTGAGTTTTAATGCAGCAGCAAAATTTCTATGTGGGAAACATGGAAAATTAGAAGCCTTTCTTGGCCATTGTTTTGGAGTCTCACGATTGGATAAAATCTTGTAACACAAAAGAAATATCGCTTTAAAATAAAGTTTCAGTACATTTTATTTCAAAAACGTGTTGTCCATAGGTTGATGTATTCTCAGTAAAAAAATCTAAACAATCTTATGTGGGGAAAGCAAAATGCCGCAGAACAATAGAGGATTGCCTAGTTCTTACACGCATTGTTACTTAACTATCACCGACTTTTAATTTGGGTTTCATCTATCAACCTCGCCTTGTAAAACATAATCATGTTAGTTTCTTGGTGTTGCGGATGGTGCGATCACCAAATGACGTAAAACAAAAGATTCAAAAGACACTGAACAATACCCACACCACAACACAAAAACTAACCAACAATGGCTTCCGCAACACCAAGAAACACCCAATACTTGGGTCACGTTTGGGATTTAAGTAATGATCCGCATAAGAAGGATAGCGCCAACGGCAATGGAATGTCAAACACGATGGAATGTCAAGAATTTTCATTGTTAAAACTAGTGATCTCATTGGCCTAGACTCAAAAACCGCTAAAAAGTTAAGGTTCAAGGTGCATTTTGTCTAATTTTTTTAAGGTTTCAAGTAATTTGAGATCCAATCGCACAACATACAATTTTTAAAAGAAATTGTATTTGGGGAACTTCATCAAAGAAGCAAAATTATTAGCTATTGTCTTCTGCTATTCTGATTGGTTAAGCACGAACATTTCCTAAAATTTATTTGACGCAAATGGATTTTCTTTATTTTTATAATGAAATATAATTATTAACCATCAGGTCCTCCTCTATTCTTGAAATCAAAGATATTCTATGTGGGAAAGAGCCAATGCCGCAGAACAATGAAGTTTACTATCGTTCTTATGTGGAACAATACTTAATCTATGCGTCATAATTACCCTGCGTATGATATTATGCACAACTGTGTAAATTTCAAAAGGATAACAAAAATTTCCTGTAACGCTATTAACCACTTATTTATTTATTAAACCGCCATGTTATGACATTGAGTTTTGATGTTTTCTTGTGTACTTTATAAAACCACACTGTGTTTAGTAAAATTAAACGAACAATTGAAACAAAAACATTGTCGAACTTCCTTTAAACCTCCACGTTTTAGAGCGTGGGAGATTGTGACATCATGAGAGCAGTGAAAAACATTTCCTGTGAATAATATAATAACAATTTTTAGACGGGGTTGTCCGTTCCGCTAGAGCTTTTTTAAGTGGGGTCCTGTTCAACGAAAGCGTATTACAGATTACAATGACTAATACAAATATAGATATGACCACATATTGCAATAATTAATTACTTATTCAGTATTTGTCGGGCGTGTTGAAAGTGCAACTTGAGCTTTCTTTTAAACTTTTCGAGTTCAATTACATTCCTAAGGTCGGACGACAGCATATTCCATACTCTAGCCCATAGTTAATAGAACAAACTGGTTATGAAGCTCAACAAATTTCAAAAAGAGTGTACAAAGCTGCTTTGTTTTATGTTGAACGAACCGTGACCCTGCACATTGTTTTGTTTAACGTGTGAGCCCAAATGTTTCTACTGGTCAGTTGCTCATATGCATTTCAATACCCTTTGTGTTTTGTGCAGGGTCAAGGCAAACGAACAAAAGAAATGAAGAACAAAAACATATAACAAAGGACTGACTGAGTTTCATAACCAGTTTGTTCTATTAACTATGTCTAGCCCCATTTATTCTAAGACATCTTTGTTATGTTTGTGTTTTGGCAAATGGTGGACAGAGTAAATCTCTACTTCGAGTATTATACGAGTGTACACTGTACGCATGGCTAAATTCATTAAGCACGATTTCGGAAATAAAGTCGTTATTTAAAATTTGTCGGTAGAAGATTTTCATCCCCGTTGGCCGTTGGAATCACGGTTGATTGATAACGTAACATTTAGCTTATTTGACGTCAAACCGTCCTAATGTTAAGGTATTACACAAACTAGATCATTTCTCTTTTTTGTGAAGTAGCAATGCTTGCAATGCTGGTCAAGTATCAATGCTGGTCTGTAAACTTCAAAGGAAACTCAAGTGTTTGTGCATGCAGATAGTGCTTTACTTGTTACTTAATATAACTCAGTGCCTTTTCTGCTATTTGAAGACAATTACTTTGCTATTTTCAGATAATTAATGTTTTTGACCAACAGAGATTAATGAACAATTTAATACTTGTTTGCTTTTAACCGCGTAATGCGCTTGCCTTGAAATGTGAATTTAATAGACATAACGGACAATGGTCTGAAGAACCAAAAACGTATTAGTTAAGGCTAATAATAGAGGTTGATTTTAGCATAAAAAGTGGTTTGTCAAAACAAGATTAATGATGCTTTAATATAGAGTGGCAAAGTGTTTATAACCAGAAATAATTAATCGACATTCTGACTTTAAATTTGCAAACCGTATCCTGCGGTTTGTTCTTGGCCCTCGACTATTACCGACTTGAATACAGGAAGTCAGGAAGTTGTAAGCAGAAGTATTAAGCAGCCCAACACGCTTACATTATTACTAGTATTCAGAATATCATGCAAGATTCATTGCCAATTTAATCCAGGTTGCACTATAAAGCAAACGGCTACAACGGTTAGTCCAAATTTATTTATTTAATATTTATTTTCTTATTTGTTTATTTATATATCCATTTATTTATTCATTTGCTCAGAGTCGAACCTCTGCTTACGGAACCTCCATAATACGGATACCCCTTTATTACGGACATTTCTCTAGCTTGGTCCGTACGATACGAATGATCCACAGAATCCCTACCTCTATACTACGGAATACAGTGTGTTGCCCAGTTTCCGGCCAGTACCAGTTTCCGGCCAGTACCAGTTTCCGGCCAAAAAACAATTACGTCGGTTATGTTCGTCGGAGTTTTAAATTTTCGTCCACCGAAGCGTTCCGAAAGAAAGACGAACGTTTCCGCTACACATTGGTGGTTTTGGCGTTCTTTTTGAACAAGGAACGGCTGAGGAAGGAAATGTTTTGTCCAGGTGATTGAACGTTTAGCGATTAATTTTGGCTCGTTTCACTGCACATCAAAACTACCGTAGATAAACAAATAGCTCGTTTCACAGGAAATATCTCAAGGAGCTTCATAATTTTTGGACAAATATTAGATTAAAGATGAAAGTGATTAGGGAATCTATCATCGTCAGCTGGAATAGGGCTGTTCCTGAAATTTTAGCAGTCAACTCTCAGCGAAGATTTCGACCTAGTGTGCCAGTTTCCGGCCACTAAAAGACACATTGCTCAAAACCTATTTCTTATTAAGTGAAAGAACCGAATATTAAAATTTCCTGGTCGAGAAATTAAAGATACATGTGTTAGTGTAACAAAGATTACGAATTAACAACAGCTTATGCATGTATAGCGTGACTAAAAGTACGTAAGTCATGATTTGTTTTTGTAGTAGTCTGTCAACAAACTGCGGAAGACACGCTTCCGGGTCACTAAGGTCATACGTATTTTGAATAGTAAAACAGTAGGCGACAAAGCTTAATATTGAAACTTACCTGATATTTATAACTAGGCGACCACTATTATCAAGGGACTTACAAGTCGGTTTACGTCGAGCGGTTTCAAGGAAAATTTACTTTAAGTCGGTGGCCGGAAACTGGGCTAGCTGGCCGGAAACTGGGCAACTTACTAGTTTTGCGAAAAATGGTATAATTTCTTTAATACTTGGGGAAGGTCGCCAACCATTTAACGTTTTAAAGGTAAGTAAATGAACTGTCTTTGAAAGGAAATTGAGAAATTTTCCGTGCAAAACAAAGGAGTTATAGCGATTACAAACTAAAGTGGCCGGAAACTGGGCAACATACTGTACGAATACGTTGGTCTGTCCCGGTATTAACGGGATTCGACTGTATTCAACTAGTGGTTTGTGAGGGATCAACGGAGTAGATTTTGGCATTTGTTCTCCGTGGTCAAAGACATTTCATTTAGTGCATGTATTGCCATACTGTGGACTTGCAACTAAAACCAAATGACACGAAAGTTACAGAAGCATTGAGAACTCGTCGAATAATTCACCTTCAAACGTCCAGCCAACTGCCTCGTGCTGCAATAAATTCGAAAATATCTGTAGTTTAAAACTGACCTTATTAAATCTACTATAACAACATTTTTGAAACTTTACATATTCGATCTTACACTGGCGCTAGCACCTTTGACCATAGTCAGTCGAGACCGATTTCTTTTGCTCATCTTTGCCGAACCCGATTTCCGCTTTCCATCTGTCGATTACGGTGTACTAAATATTCACGGTTTTATGCCGTTTATAATGTTTAAAAGTGCAGAAGCTTCCTTCCACTGTGGACCATATCAGAATCGCGCTTCAGCCAAAATTAATTTCAAACGACGCGATATTGTTTATAAGAAAGAGATTTTCATCCGTAACATGAAACATAACGAGGTCTGGTACGGGAGACCAGCGCAAAACACAAGAAGACCTTAAGTTCCACGACGGCAACGCGAAGGAAAACGTCGGTTGATAAAAGTATTCACGTTTTTTCTAACTACTTCGAAATTGTTCCAGTTTGTTTACTTTGTCTAATAAGGCTGAATTTCCCAGGAGATGAATTTTCTTTCAAGTTCACGTAAAAAAGAAAACTGAATCCATTGTACAGCGTTTACGTTCTCCACAAAACCTTGAATTTGGTCCTTTGGCGTTGTCGTTTTGCAAGGAATGGCAAAAAGATGTATTGAAATGCTAAACGAACGTTTAGGGGCATTGTTTTCGATTGTTATTTTGGTATTTATTTATTATCTTTTTTTATTACCGCAAACCCCTAAATTCGCTAAAACCACAAAGTATGCTAAAGTATGCAAAGTATGCAATCCGATTCCTCCTTTGCAAATACTTCCTTTGGTCAACAGAATCAGACTCTGACTCTCCATTTTGGTTGTGTAGAAATCGTATCAATATCGCGAACAACGTTGCTTCAATAATGTATTACTTATTCATAAAATTTACTGTCAAATTATCATGCGTCCCAATTGATCGATGAACCATATAGGTTGAAAGAACAAAAGAAACGAGAGCGCTGAGAGCTTACATGTATATTCGTGGTTACGGACATTTTGAAAAGCGAAGCCGTTTCATGGCTGCTTATTTTAACACTGTGTCCGAAAAACTCGTCGCCAGAGGATAGATCCTGAGTAAGTGGCGTGATATTTTAGTTTCTTTCTCTTAGGTGCAAACGTCTTCATTACGAGACGTTTATCATTTGTAAATAGGTTTTCCTGCAATTACCACAAAACTATAAACGAGTCAACTTCCCCGAGTTTTTGCATATAGTGAGTGGTCATTTGCTCTGCACGATAATCCTGACTTTAGATTTTAAAACAATCGTCACCTGATTTTAGCTAACTCGGCCACCGACTGGCACGTCGGCTCAGTATCCCGTTTACTGTAGTTATGCAATGTGTGCCGAATTATGTCGCTTTTTTTTTTACTTGGCACCTTTTGGGAGCGTAATGTTTTATGCCACGCACCATTCCAATTATAATCTCCACTCTTTTTCTATTTGACTAAAAATGGGCCTGACCAAACTAAGAGGGAAGATGGAAATTTGCATCGACTTTTTACTTTGTTTCGTCACAACTTTGTCTTTTTATATATACGCAGTTAGCTTTCCCATGCCTTACTTAGCTTATGCCACTTTCCGTTTGATCAGGGCTAAACTGCTAAATTTCTTATTATTCCATCGCAGGAATTACTGAAAAGCTTCTTAAATCAAACTGCTGTTTGTTCTAGCAATGCTTCAGCTGGGTAAAAAGAAAGAGCACACCGCTTTCGGAAACAGTGGAAATTTGCTGCAAGTTCCCGGCACAACGATAGTTGACGTCCCTCTCGTCTTAGTTAACAATGGAACAGTGCCAGCGACAGCTCCGGAGGCCACCCGGGAAAGAAAGCGATCGCGTTCGTTAATCGAGGTGTCGATGACTGATGATGATGAGAAGGTACGTAAAGTGCAATCTAACATCGACAATCTGACAGTCTGGTGTTCCTGGTAAAACCAATGCGAAGTCCTTATTGAATTGAGTCTGGTGTCCCTGTTGAATTCAGTCTGGTGTCCAGCTGTTGAATCCAATCTGGAGTCTCTTGAATTCAGTCTAGTTTCCCTGTTAAATCCAATCTGAAGTTCTTGTTGTTCTTGTTGAATGTTTAACTCTGTCTGGTGTCCTTGTTGAATTCAGTTTGGTGTCTTTATTGAAACCAATCTGGAGTCCATCTTTAATCGAATCTGAAGCCTATTGAATTTACTTTGCTGTTTCTGTTGAATCCAATCTGAAGTCCTCTTTCTATTCAGTCTATTCAGTCTAGTGTCCTTGTCCAACTCAGTTTGGTTTCCCTATTGAATCAGCCTGGGGCCGTATTCACGAAAGTATCCAAAGAGCCTCCTAAGATATAACTTAGGAGTTAACTGATATTCACGAAGACCTTCTATTTTAAGACATGTCTTATTTTTTTCTCCTAAACTTAGGACCTCCTAAATTTTTAAGACATGTCTTAACTGGTATTCACGAAGACCTCCTAACTTAAGATATGTCTTAATTTTTGTCCTAAACTTAGGGGGTCAAAATTGACCTCCTAACTTATTAAAACATGTCTTGGCGGGGGCTAAATTCGATTGTTGACGAGTTTTACGTCGATTTTCAGCGTGATTATTGTGTATCACAAAAGTTACCGATTAAATAAACATTTTAAAGCATTATATTGCTTTCCTAACACGGTTAGTTACATATAGGCCTTCGTGTCATTAACGGGTTCTACATTTCTTTCTCATTGCAGTGTTATATTTCCTTTTTTCGTGAAAATAAGCCCTTGTACAAGAAATATCGAAGTAGACCCTATTAAAATGATGACGGATTTGTTTGTTGCTTTCGTTACTGACCATAAACGAAGATATTTATTACCAGTTTTGCTATCTTAAATTCGAGATGAAATAAATATTATTGTATTGTCAACAATTTACACAATACAAAATATTCATTCATGTAATTTTCATAACTTATTATTCATGAGATCGCGCCATATAAACTATCTCTGATTGGTTTACTTTTACTAATTGATATCTGCCCGAGTAGTGGGTAGAGAGGGAGTCAAATGCGGTTTTTTGAGCCGATTTCCAATTTGTTGCGCCGATAATCAATTTTTCCTCACTTCGCTCGAAAAAATTGATTATCGGCGCAACAAATTGGAAATCGGCTCAAAAAACCGCATTTGACGTCCCTCTCTACCCACTACTCTGGATAACCGCCCTCAAACCCCCGCGGCAAGCGAGGCATCACCAATTGAAGAAAACCACATACCCCCATATATGGCACAACCCCCTCAATGACCAAGCGGGGCATCACCAATTGAAGAAATTAAAAACCCTTATATATACGCAATGCCACAACCCCGGCGAAGACGGCGTGATGACGATCAACGCGAGCTGATTGCCTGGCTGGACGAACAGGCACGAAATCTCGAGAGGATTGAGCCTGCCGGCGAGATCGAGCCTCAAAACAACCCCCCGGATCTGGCTTTTCAACAATTTGTTCAACTCTATGATCGTGTTGATCAATGGGTTGAACAAGGCAGACGAACATTCCGGTTTCGCTTTGTAAACAATCTCGAAAATTCTCTTGTCGCCAGAATTTTGAACAAAATCAAGCAACATGTTCACACACGACACTCAATCAATTTACGCTTCACATTCGAGTTACGAAACACTGAAACCGAGGAGTTGAGAATGTTTTATCAAAACAACCACAACAGTCGTTGGCTATCTACTCTTTCCGAGACACGACAGTGGCTGCAAGCCCAGGAAGAGCTTCGTCTTCAAAACGCAAGACTCAACAGACCTGACGCCAAATGGCTTTACGAGCGCACTGCCCTTCTTGATGTCAAAGTCGTGTTGGATCGGCAACCCTTGCAAATAGGGCTCGGGCGGCTTCCTGATTGGATTCGCAACAAAAGAGAAGTCATTGCTCTTGACACTTTCAACGACAATCTTTGTCTCTTTCGTTGCTTGGCTGTCCATCGAGGAGCTCATAAAAGGGACAACACTCGCAGATCCAGAGAACTCGCGGAAAGCTTCTTCGCAGTTTATCCGGGGCTTCGAGGCCAGCTAAATTTGCAGCACTTCTCCAAAATCGAAAGGCATTTCAAGCAAGGAATTGCCGCATATCTTGTTCACCGCAATGGTGACTTCACATTATTTCACACCCCTGTGAATTACGACAAGGTGGGCACTCCAACCATGACTGTCGGTATTCATGAGGGCCACTCCTTCTTGATCACCAATATCAATAAAGTCACAAACAATTACACTTGTGGCGAGTGCGGTGGGAGGTTCACCCGGGCTGATAACTTGAAGCGCCACTCCAAGACGTGTACTCGTGGTCAAACCAAAATCGTCTGCCCCGGGAAACGTGTCCTTCCTCCGGAGTCAGCTTTTGAGAAAGCCTTTTATCCAGAAGGCGGTTTCGGTGTCAAGGCAGTGTGCTGGCTGGAGTGGGAGGCGAAGCAACGTGGTATTCACATCCACCATCACAGATGCGGCCATGGTGGTGAGAGCTATATCTGTGGGGCTCCAGTCGACGGCTATCACCCAGAAAGCAAGACAGTTTTCCAGTTCCACGGCTGTCACTGGCACGGTTGCGAGGAATGTTACCCCGAGGGAATGAGGGAGGAAGGTATTTATGTTGACCGAAGGGGCAACACAATCACAAGGACGATTGCTTACCAAAAGACTCTGCAACGAACTCAGTTGCTTCGAGACGCTGGGTACACCGTGGTGGAAAGGTGGGAGCATGAACGGCCTGCCCCTTGGTGGAATGATCGTTGCCCACAGAAAAGAAACAAAACATATCCCCACGCGATCGTCTATGACTTCGAAGCATACCAGGACAAGACCAAGGCCGCTCGTCCGACACACGATCTCACTTATGAAAGCGAGCATGTGCCCATCTCAGTCTCCATTGCCGACACGTTGAACCCTGAGCCTGAGTACATTTGCTCCAAAGAGCCTGACGAGCTTATCAGGCTGTTTTATGCCTCCCTGGAGCGGCGAAGCGCAGCCATCCGAGAAGACGTGGCTGTAAAATACATGCCCCCAGACCTTGAGAATCTTCCTGAGAAGCAACTCAAACTCATCGACAAATGGTGCAACCAAGTGCCTGTGGTCGGCTTCAACTCAGGCCATTACGATCTCAAGCTTATCCGCAAGTACTTTGTCACTCATCTCGCTGGCGAGAACGAGGTCTTCGCTGCGGAGAAAGAGGGGCGCATCATGTTCATCAACACCCCCAGCTTCAAGTTCTTGGACATCATGAATTATTTGGCTCCAGGCATCACGTACGACAAGTGGGTCAAGACGTATGGAGCGACACAGACCAAGTCCTGGCTTCCATACGAGTGGTTTGACAGCGCTGACAAGCTGGATTTCCCGGGGCTTCCTCCATACGAGTGCTGGTACTCACAACTCAAAAAAGCCTTCGTTCTTTCTCCCGAGGAGCACAAAGAATGCAATCGCATCTTCCACGAGAAAGGTATGAAGACATTCGGGGACTGGCTTGAGCATTATAACAATCTCGACGTGGCTCCATTCCTCGAAGCTCTCCAAACGATGAAGGGCTTTTACACGGGCCTCGGGGTGGACATCTTCAAAGACGCGGTCTCTTTGCCAGGAGTATCAATGCAATACGTCTTGCGAGGTTCCTTGAGAGGCCGCAATGCTCCAGCCCTATACGCCCCCGGCCCAGAAGCTTACGCCATGCTGAAGGGGGCTGTGGTTGGCGGGCCAAGCCTGGTCTTCACCCGCAAACACGTGCGCGGCGAAACCCGCATACGTTCTCACGAATACGGCGACTTAGCGCGCATCACGAAACGGGTTGTGGGGTTCGATGCTAACTCCCTTTACCCAAGCACGATGCTGCAGGGGATGCCCTGTGGTAAAGAGAAGGTTGTGCATTACAACGCCCCGGAGCAGGCTGTGAGAGCTCTTGAAATGAATCTGAGGCTGCATACAGGCGGATGGTTCGGGTTTGCGGAAGTGGACATCGAAGTCCCCCAAGAGTTGTGGGAGCAGTTCGAAGAGTTTCCCCCGCTCTTCATTAACCAAGCAGTGCCTGACGAATTTGTTCCACAGCATATGCACGATTACCTCCAAGAAAGTGGTCGAACCCGCTTTCCAGACCAGAAAAAGCTTCTAGGGGTGTTGTCAGCGAAAAAGATGCTGATCTACGCACCCCTCTTGAAGTGGTATCTCAACATCGGGCTTAAGATCACGGCAGTCTACCGCACGATCGATTACATGCCCAAAAAGCTCTTCGCCTGGTTCGTCCGCGAGGTAGCCGACAACCGAAGGAAAGGTGACGCTGACAGGGAGAAGGCCCTGCTTGCTGATGTGTTCAAGCTCCTTGGCAACAGCGCTTACGGCAAGTTCATCGAAGCCGTGGAGCGTCAGACAAGAACGTTGTACACAATTGACGAGGACGAGGTCGACAAGCATCTCCGTTCACCCTTGTTCGATGACCTCGAAGAGATTGGAGATGCTTACAAGATCGAGCTGCGCAAGCAAAAGGTTACAATCGACCGTCCCTTTCAAGTGGGCATTGTTGTGTACCAACTTGCCAAGCTGCGCATGTTGGAGTTCTATTACGACTTCCTAGATTACTTCATCGACAGGCGCGACTTCGAGCTCATCCAGATGGACACGGACAGCATGTACTTCGCTCTTGCGCACGACACTCTGGAAGAGGCCGTTCGTCCGGAACTTCGCGCCCAGTTCGAGGCGGAGAAGAAGAATTGGTTGGCGTGGGACAAGTGGAGCGGCAGAGAGCCGGGCTTGTTCAAGCTTGAGAAGGAAGGCACACGGGCCATCGCCCTGTGCAGCAAGTGTTATTACGTCGAAAACGAGGCTAGCGGCGAGGCCAAGATGTCCTCCAAGGGCGTCAACAAGAAGCAGAACGAGCTTCGCTGGGAAAGGTACGAAAGAGCCCTGGAGGGGCACAGGGACATGGCCACCAACAGGGGCTTTCGAATGCACAACGGTGCCATGTTCACATACGAGCAGCACAAGCTGGGCCTTTCTGCTTATTACGACAAGCGTTGGGTTTTGCCAGACGGCCTCCACACAGAACCGATCGAGTTTCATAACCCCACTGGGGGCAACTGAGTGCCCGGCGGCACAACCATCAGCTCCTCACGAACAAACCCTCTCTTAGGGCCGTCGTAGAGATAATAAACGACAGGTGCATCTGGCTTGGTGACAACCTTCTCAATGTTGTGGACCTTCAAAGACCAGATCGGGTCGGTCGCACGCCTCCCACCCCCTTCCAGCTCACCGGGGTAAAAAAGATATCTCACACTCACCCGTGGTGGGAGCTTCTTCTCATTCACCCCAACAGGCCTAGCATATGGAGTCGCAGGCTTGGCAGAAACGGCTTTCTCTTTGATTGCTTGAGCGGGCTTCTTGCCAGTGAGTCTTGTTACTTCATTGTTCAAGGCTGAGACAACATCTGGCAGTCTTTTGACCCATGCAGTCGAACGGCCAGAGGGCATATTCATTTCAACGGCATACTGATAACTAAACAGCCTTTCAGCCAGGGTTCAGTTGAATCTCTCCACAATTGCTTGGTCTCTGTGCATATCAACCCGTCCGCGACGAATGGTTGTTTTGTTGTTTTCCATTGTCTTTGTCACAACCCCCATAAACTCTTTCCCAGGGTCAACTTGCAAGAGTTGCGGCCATTTCAAAGGCCCACGTCTGTAAATCCGTGCAAATGCCCTTGAGACTTCTTCAGACTCTTTCGAAGTCAGAGGCTCTGCTGCTTTGTATCGGCTAGCCACATCCACAAGGGTTAATGCGTATTTGTAAATCTTTCTCCCGTGTGGAAGTTTGTCGTGGGGCAGGAAGAGAAGATCTGCTTGATGCACTGCATTGGGTGATGAGACATCAAACTTGGGACGAGGGATAGCGCGTGGCGCTGGGAGGTAAACTTGCCAAAGGGCTTGTTTGACCAGCCATTTCTTTGCGACATCATCAGAGACCTTGGCCGCCGCAGCTAGCTTTTTGACAGCGGCAAGCCCTTTCCAATATCCTTTCGGACTGTAATAGATCTTAGAGAGTTTGGTCTCCATGAGGTATATATGTTTGTTTACAGAAAGCGATAAGCCGCATACCCACCAGCAAGCAGGGTGCCTCCAATGAACGCAAGTTCGCCATTCTTCTGTTGTGTGCTGGGCTTATAGAAGTCCGAGAAGACAGGCTCTTTGTTGTCTTCGATTTGTTTATCTGGTTGTGTTTGATGCATCTGGTTATACAAGACTAGGGCTTGGTCAGTGGTTTGGAAGTTTTTGCTAGCTTGATGTTCCTTCCGATCATTGGCTGCAATCCAGTCGAGGAGTTTGGTGCGGTCTTTCTGGTATTTAGCGTAAGCCGCTTGGTATTGTTCAAGGGCGTGGTCATGTCGTATTTTCTCATCCATTGCTGCCTTGCCGTTATCACCAGACAGATATTTTGCGAGATAATTGCCGCCCGTGAAAGCGGCTGCATTGAGAACAGCGCCAAGAGCCATTATTGCAATCGAGGCCATTGTGTATACATATGGTTTTACAAGTTGTCTGGGAGGATTTTCTGGTCCTCGAGATATTTCTTCAGTGCTATGGTGCCGGCCATGACTGCTGTGAACTTGACATAATTCATCAAGCTTGCACTGGGGTCGGCAGTTAAGTTCTCTTTGACGGTCTTTTTCCCAATCCAACCAATACCAGCGACAAGGCCAGTGATTGTTGCGGCGTCGAGGATAGACTTCACAAGTTTGTTGTCAGACATGGTTTGTGTGCAGTATACAAATGATTTTTATTTTTTGTGCCTTTGTCGTCTCATTAAATCTCAACACGCACCCTGTAGGCCCTTGTTATGGAGGACTCGGGCCTCATCATAGAGGGCTGCGGCCTTGTCATAGAGGAGTATGGTCACGTTATAGTGGTCTTGGGCTATTTCATAGGTGCGATTACCCTCATACCCTCGGGCCGTGTCATAGAGGACTCGGGCCTTGGCCTCTCGGGGCCCTCAGGCTCGGACTCAGGAGTGGCCTCAGGCTCAGGCTCGGGCTCGTTGTGTCTGTTCATTGCCAATCCGAGAATTGTTTTAACGGAGGCCACGCTAAGTTTGCCCCCAAAAAAAAGCACACCTCCGATTGCAGCACCAATCATGAACCCCTTTAAAAAATCCATGGTGTGCAATATATATATGATTTTTTTTTATTTTTCTGACTCAGACTCGGCCTTAGCATCGGCATCGTACTCGGGGTTCCTCGGCCTCGGCCTCTGACTCGACCTTGGCCTCTCGGAGTCGGGCCTCGGCCTCTCGACCTCGAGCCTCGGCCTCTCGGAGTCGGGCCTCGGCCTCATCATCGAGCTCGTTGTGCCTGGCCCTTAACAAGAGGTAAACTTTTTCAAAGGAGGTCACGGTAACTTCATACCAAATAACAAGCACGCTTCCGATTACAGCAGCACCAAACACATCCCGGAAAAAACCCATGGTCAGTATATATATGTTTTTTTATTCCATTTTTTTAATTCCTTGTCTTACCGGAATTCGAGATGGCGGTGTTGCTGGTTGTGTTGCTGGTGGGGTTGGCGTGGGGGTGTTTGCTGGTGGTGTGTTTGATTTGCGCCCAAGCCTTTGCATTATGGCTTCGCGCTGGTAATAAACACCAGCAGCTGAGACAATCAACCCACCAATCCCAAGAATATAAACGATTGAGTTGCTGTTGCTGTCACTTGTTGTGTCACTTGTTGTGCCACTTGTTGGAGAATTGTTTTCACTTGTTGAGGGTGCAGGCTTTTGTGCTTGCGCCTTTTTCTTTGCTTCCCGGGCCATGCGGTTTCGTTCTGCTAGCCTTTTGCCAGAAGCAACACGCCCGGGGTTCTTTTCTGTTGCAGGCTTTGTTTTTGGAGCCTCAGAGGTAACACAGTCAGGTGTTGGAGTTGGAGTTGGGGTTTCTTCAGGGATCGTCTCGAGTGGTGTGGCCATCCTGTATATATGTGAATTTTTAAATTTATCTTGTGACCATGTGTGGTGACCGGTTGCTGACAGCTTGCTGCCAGGTTTCTTCAAGGTTGGTGAGAGGTCGCCACAGGTCCCAGCCCAACTTCATCAAGCCCCTCAAGTGGATAGCCTTCACTGTCTCTGGTTGGGTGTGTGGCTGGTGGTTCTAATTCTATCAATTCAGGTTTGTGATCAGGCTCTCGTTTAAACTTGATGTGTTTTGTTGTGATGAGAGCAGCATTGGCAAGCGCCAGCCATCGTCCGCATCGCACGGCAATAGCCCCAGCAAGATTTGACAACTCCTGGTTGATGATGTAGTCGTTCTTGAGTTCTTTCTGCAATTCCACCACATCCTCAACGGGAGCCACCATTCCAACGCCTTTGGATATGAGCATGATGCCAGAATCAACTAGGGATTCGGTTGTCTTGTTGCCAACATAGGCCTCGTACCGTTTGCAGTACTTGTCAACGTCCTTGTCTGACAACCGCTTAACATGATCGTGTGTGAGCTGCACACCGATAGCTTCTTTGGCCTTGCCAGTTGAAACAAGGATTGCCAGCTTCTCCCGTTTGGCAGGAATGTCATTGTCACCAAGCCCTGTGGGAGGTGCAGCACCAGGGGTGGCCTCCAGCATCTGCATTACTTCGTCAAAAACGACCTGGTCTTCAGCTGCTTGTGCCATCAGGGTATACATATGTGTTTTTTTATTTTTCAATAATTCTCTTGATGTCTGGCAAAAGGGTTTCAATCTCTCTTACCACCCCCGCCATGGTGTCTGGCATAGAATTCAACCGCAATGGATATCTGGCCAGAAGCATGAGGCGCAGATCTTCCTCGCCAGCGGCTTTGATAATTTTGTTTTGTGCCTCAAGGGTGTGTTTGTGCAATTCATCCAAAAGCTGTGAAAGCGCACACAGTTTGTGTAGGCTGGTTGGCGCATTCATGGTATATATATGTGTTTAAACCTTGTACTCAATTCCATACAGGTGTCTCAGAGAGAAAGCCAGGTGGGAGAACTTGCGGGATTTGAGCCTTGAGATAAACTCTTTGTACTCCTCGTTGGAGAGCTCGCCGGCATAATCTTCGAATATGGCTTTGGTTGTCTTGCTGGAGGGCGTGTAAAAGAGCACAATCGCTGCAATGTTATCACGATATGGCTTGGCAATGCTGGTTATCTGCTGGGTCAAGACCCACACGGATATGCCGTCATGCCTTGCGCTGAACCCAAGATTGACCAGCTGGCCCGTGCGACCTTTGACATCTTTAGAGGCGGCGCAGTCATCGAGAATGAATAAAGTGTTGGTGTATGTGAAAAAGAAGCTCGCCAGCCTCAACCAGTCTTCGATTTCATGCTGCTGGCAGACAATCACGAAGATGTGTGGATCGCGGTCCACAAAGCCATCGTATGTCTTGTTCTTAACAAATGTGGGGCAGAATAAAACGATGTAATCAAAACAACCCCTAAAGGGACCTCGCAGTTGGGAGAGAAGATACTGTGTCTTGCCAGAGTTAGTGGGGCCCACGATTAGTGCATTGAATGGCAGCTTTCTTGGGTCCATACCCAACACCTATATTAGTTGGGTTGCAAACTGGAGGGGAGGGGGCCTTTGCCACAAGTCTTTGTATTTGTGTGTGTGACAGATATCTGGTGGATGGCAGGGGAGCCGGCTTAGCATAGAAGTTGATCTTGTTTCTTGTGGCCATGGTATATTAGTACTGTACAGATTCCAGCTGCCTGCCCATGATGCTCATCTGTGCGTCTGAGATGGTGAAGATGTGGCAGAGTGCGTTTCCAGAGCCTGTGCCCTTTCGTTCGATCTCGAGTTGCACGCCATCTTGTGTGTTGACGAGTCGTTGGCCGCCGCCGTGCAGGGATGTGTCAGCCATGGTCCGCAGGTCAATCCAGAGACCAAACTTGTTGTCTGTGAGATATTTGGTCAAGTTCATGTTAGGCCTGCCGTCCGTGTGTGGGGTAAAATGCCGGGTTAACTCTCTCCACATGTCTGTACCACTGATGCCCTCGTTGTAAAGCCTGTTTGGAACACCGTTGACTGTGACCTTTACTTTGGTGATGTCGGGGTTGAAATAGTTCTCAGAGTCCCTGGCACCAGCCGTGTAGGGGTTGATGAACAGCAAGAGGATGCCCTTGAGAGACCGGCGCTGTGGGTTAACCCTAAGATTCAACCGAGTGTCACCACTTTTTGAGAATGGATGCACCCTATCTCGCATTACCAGATCATAGGCGAACCCCTTGCCACTAGTGTAAGTGCTTGTTGCTTCGTCGGCCAGCTTCTTACTTCTGATCGTCTCATACTCCAGCTGGATGTTTTCCAACTTGTACACGAGCTTGCTTGTGTCTGAGCCTCGGACAACTTGGTTTGCGGGGGCGAGGGTTAGTTCGAAGACCAGATCGTTATACAGTGCTTGAGGATATATAACACCGTGGTCAGTTAAGATTTGGTGATCCAGCTTGATGTGATACTTATTCTTGTATATTGTCTCAAGCTTGTTCTCTGCATCCACACCTGAGCTCTTTTTGTCGCCAGCACCAGAGCGGATCTTGCACAAATCCACACTCTGGATGCCCTCCATAAGCATGTTGTCCCGCTCATCGGTTGATCTGAAGAGATCTTCGAAGATCTTGTAGATGGCGTACCCAACCGTGTCCTGGACAGTGGTGGCTGCAAACTTTACAACGAGCCTGTCCACCAGGGCCCGAGAAACATTTTGCACGAGATAGTTGTTTGCATGCCCCCCGCCTAGGGAGAGGTTGAACACCAGGGCCAGCGAGCCTGACACAATAACATCGTCAGTACCTAGCTTGGGCACCGAGACATAAAGTGTCTCGCCGGGGTTGGCCTCAGAGGGGTTAAATGTGATACGCTTGACGGTTCGCTCTGCCTTCATGGCGCCCAGTGTCTTTTCACTGTGTGATGGGAGTTGGTTCGGCTGCACAGCCATGGGTATATATTTGTGTTGTTAAAATTTATATATATACCCACGATGGCTGAAGGCGGAGTCGATGTACCCGAGAATCCTTGGGTTGACTGGAACATAGACCACGATGATGACGACGACGACGAACAAGAAGTTGACACAACAACACCTTTTCAACCAGGCGCTGCATCCACCCCATACCATGGCGGTGAACAACATGAAATGAATACGATGCCTCGCGAACAAAGTGGTCTGCCAGATGATTCTTTAACCGTCCCTCTGCTTGGAGAAATCATGGACGGAAATGAAAAAGCAGAGAGAATCGATAAAGCCCTGGACTGGATCAAAAAGAAGTTTCCAAAAGTAAACATCGCGAAATTAGGCCCAATTGGTTTTGGCAAAAAAGCATCAAATGATGGCAAAATAGTTTCCTTTGGCCCAAAGGGCGGCGAATCTCTTATTTTCAAACAGGATGGGTCTGGCCTTCTTAAATCATTCACAGACAAGTTCAAAACATCCCTTGGCCCAAGCGCTGAAGAGCTTCTCTCTGAAGACAATGCATCAATAAGGGAAGAAGGACAACTTGAAGGAGACAGAAAAACAACTGAAGGAGAATGAAAGGGTTGCTGTGGAACAACAACAAGCAACAAATGAGGCGCAAAACCTCAGAAACAGAATTGAGCAAACTCAAGTGAGGGTGGAGGCTCTGGAGCAGGAACACGGTTCAAGCGTTGAAAATCAAGCCGAGATAGACCGCCTAAAACTGCTGAAAAAGAATCTTCAACGAGATTTTGAAAACCAGAAAAAAGAATTAGTGGCCCTGCAAAAAATACAAAAACAACGAGACCAAGAACAGGCAAAGGCGGACAAAATCAGAACACGCCTTTCTGCTATGGTGAAGGATAGAAACGAAGTTGAAGCAAGGCTAAACTCAACTAAACCCCTTGATGAGTTAAACGAAAGAGAAGCCGAGCTTGAACGACAGAACGAGGAGGACAAGCGCGTCATAGAGGATGAGAACACGTCTTCCTCTGAAAGAGAAGCAGCGGAAGCCCGGGTTGCTGAGCGAGAAGAAGAGCTGGAAAGGCTCCGACCACAGGTTCAAGAAAGGGAACAAGCCCTGTCTTTGAGAGAGAGGGTCAGAGAAATCTTTAAGAAATACGGATGGACCCTGCAAGCTATTGTTCTGGCAGCTGGCATCACCATCAGCGCTGTTGTACTCGCTACCTTGAACGGCCTGGCAAAGGCCACCAAGTCTATTGGCAATGGTCTTAAAGGGCTTGCCAAAAAAGCAGCCAGCGCACTGCCTGGCCTCATTGGCTCAATTGTTAGCTTCCTCTTCAACACGGCTGGGTCGGTAATCTCCTTTCTGGGCGAACACGCATGGCTGCTCATCCTTGCCGTGGTGGCCTTCCTTGTTGAAAGGATCACCAAGCGTGCGAAGTCTTGAACACATTTATCTGGCCCAAACGAAAAGCCCTGCCAAAGCAACCGCGCCAACAGCAACGACTGCCTTGGAGACGTGATGCGGGTCGGGCTGTGGTTCGGGTGCGGGGGTTGGTGCGGGTTGTGGTGTGGGTGTGGGTGTGGGTGTTGTGGTCCTTGGTTTGGGGGCGATGCCCTGTGCCTGTGTGGCCTGTGTATGTATCGGGTTTGATGGGTGGCTGTTTGGTGGATCAATCTTTGTTGGGCCACCGTCCATGTGGCGAAGGGATGCTTTTTTCGTGCCCAGATTAACACCACTGTTCACACCCAGCTTCATCCCTTGCGTTGCCTCCTGTAGATTGTTGTTATACCCGATCACGCTCTCTGTGTTGATAATCATGCGCGAGGGCATGAGCCAGCTTCCGGGTGCTGTCGCAAAGTCTAAGCGCACTTTCGTTGCCTGGATGGCAAGCTGGTAACGCTGTACGCTTGTTGCGATGTCGTTCAGTATAATAGCCTCCTCTAGATGGACCAAGAAGACTCTCTGCGTTTCGAAGGCCCGGCCTCCTCTTCCAATGATGCTGCTGCGGGTTTTGGCCTGTGAACCAAGAATGCAGTACACAAAGGCCTCGATTGATTGGTTCATACGCGCGAGCCCTGGCTGTGTTAGCCCCTGTGCGTAATTTGGCACAAAGTGCTCGAACTGGGTGTCAGCCCCTTGATCGTTGCGAACGAAAGTTATTCCATTGGCTTTGTAATTGGGGTCTTTTCTGTTAGTGACGCGCTCATCATCGAACAGAGCTAGATCAGAGTCTGGATAAGTGTAATCGGTAGAGCTGGTGCCCTCTCCTGTTATCCAAATGTAGACATTCCCTAGACCGTGGTTCTTGCCGTGTGTGAACCGGAAGTCAGAACTGGGGTCGATGCCGAACTCGATGCAAAGCTTCTTGTACGCGTCGATGTTGTACTTGTTGTCTTTCTGGGAGAATGGGGGGTCGTCTGGCAAAGCACTCGCGCTTTGTTCCCCGCCCATCTGGTAGAGTATTCGCCTTGTTGTGAAATAAACGTGAAACCGGTAAAACGACCGGAGCTGGGGGGTTAGGGATAGACTGGAGTTCTTATCGAAGAGAATGTCACGCGAGATCCCACAGCCAGTTGTTGCACACCACAGGGCGAAGGAGAGTTGTTGTGGCCAAAAACTCATATGAGGCCCACCCATCCACTTTCGGCCATATTTGGCGGTTGTGAAGGATATCTGTGTGTCCCTGAATATGTTTCTGTATTTCGTTGTGAAATAATCAGTTGGCGTGACATAGATCTTTTGCTCTTTGTCGTTCAAGATTGAGCCAATCATCATGTCTTTGTCAATTGCGGTGTCGAAAGCAATGGCTGGGATTGACTTTTCTGGTTGCCCCAACGATAACTGATAAGGGAAACCACCCCCGTCATAATGAAGGCCAAGAGCATCCCTTTCAGCGCCAGTCCAATCTTTGTGGGCTATTTCTGTGATAAGTGCCAATGAGCCTTGGCCCTCTTTGTAAAGCACTTCTCCTGTGGCTGTTTTGTGGTCGTCACCATACTCTACTTGCACTTCAAAGTGAGACATATCGGCACGAGGGAAACGCCTTTTGAAGTCTGAGATCGCCTTGACCTTGGCCGCGGCGTAGAGCTTGACAGCCTCCGGCGATCTCAACCAAGCAATTTCAGGATCTGTGTGTAGTGGCTTTGGCGCGACATGAGTATAGGCGTTTGGAGGCGAATAAAAAGGAGGTGGGGGCCCGTAATTGTGACCGCCGATGGAGATACCAAGATTTGAATTAGGATTAAATCCACCAGGCCGTCTGCCAAACATGCTTGTATATAATTATAATTTAAAATGTCCTTATATACACCATCATGGTTGTGTTAACAATCGTCACGTCTTCGAACCCTCACACGATCTATTTCGATCACGCACTGCCGAAACCGAGATACATAAGTCTCGTCTCTTGCTCAATTTTCAACTCGTGGAATACTTTGAAGCAAAGAGGAGAGATAACATTGTTCAAAAATGAAAATGGGAGTAATACAGGAACTGTCAGAAGACTTCTCCCAGGCCATTACACCATTGAGTCTTTAGCAAAAGAATTAGAAAACTTATTCGGTGGTGCCAATGCTAATTATAAATTAGCAACTGAGACAAACACGCCACTGGGGGCGATGATCATTTTCAAAGAATACCCAGAAGAGGTTAAACTAGACCATGATCTATCTGTATTGCTTGGTATAAGCCCTAAATTGCTGTGGCCAATAACTTTCGTCAAGCGTTTAAGGGCACCAAGCACTTACTTCATCCACTGTGATCTGGTTGATAAAGAACTGAACTTACTCAATGGTAAGCCTTCGACAGTTTTGGCGCGCTTCGACATTCGTGGAAAGCCCTTTGAGAAGGTGTTTTACGAGACAACACAGCAGAACGTCTTGCGTGACGTATCGTCTAGTGATTATGTAAACAGCATAACACTGTCAGTGAGGGATGAGAACAATGACCTCTTCAACTTCAACGGCGCGCCCTTAGAATTTGAAGTTGAGATAAATTAAAATCATATATATACCCACACCATGAGTTCTGCCAATGTGCTTCCATCGGCACCCGAATACAGCGAGACACAACAGCTATACCCTATGCGTGAGATCGCTCAAATCAATGCAGAAGACTTCCGGCTCAAAAAGATCTCTGACTTGCTTAAAGAGCTGTCTGACGAAGCCGAGCATTACCGTCAGGTCGCAAAGAAATACAAACGAACCCAATCCTTAGTTCATTACTCGGCGGTTGGCCTTGGGTCGCTTTCTGTTGGGCTTTCATCAGGGGCCCTTGCAACTGCATTGACTGGGTTCGGAATAATTGCAAGTCCAGCACTCGCCGGCGTCGCGACCCTCTGTGGGCTGTCATCAGTTGGCTTCACAGCTGCTAACAAGCGATTGGAGCGAAAAGTGACCAAACACGAGAATATCTACACACTGGCCCTGGCTAAACGCAACTCTGTCTATGAACTGGTCTCAAAGGCTCTGGAAGACAAGAGAATCAGTGATGCAGAATTCACCATAATTACTCGTGAGGTTGAAAAATATCACGAACTCAAAGCCGCAATCAGGGATGGTGTTAAGGCTAAAAAAACGTTGGCACTCAAACACAAGCGCCAGACCTCGAGAAACTCAAAAACGAACTTCGCAAGGAAGTCAAACAAGAGTTTCAAAAAAAGATAAGTCTTCTCACCGCAGCATCCAAGTCCGATTTGAGAGATTAAATTCAGGTTTTAACCTCTACATTTCTAAGGATAAATCATTTGCGCCAAATTGAATACATAACCCGGCTGTGTACAACCATGGAGAAGTTCGCTAAACAACTGGCTGATGTTCGGGCCTTGGACACTAAAGGCGAATACAAAACCAAACTCGATGAGCTTGATAAAGAATACAAATTTATCCTCCTGCGCTCACTCGAAAGCTACACCAAGGAAATACGGCGTTCAAACCTGTCAGAACGCCTTCATAACATCAAGGAGTATCTTTCTCCCGAGGCACAATCCCCCCAACACTCACCTTTCACCCTTGTGAATGAAAGGACAAAAATTTGCCAAAACTGCAAAGGCAAATTAACCCTCATGATGTTTTCATCAGAACTTTGCTGTGAGGACTGCGGTCTATTAGAACCCTTGGCTGGTGTGACCTTCGATTACACCGGGCTCTATGGTGGTGATTACACAATTACTAAAAAAAGAATGACCGCCAAACATTACAACTTCAAAAGCTATCTCAACAAACATCTGAAAATTTGTGAACACCACGTCTGCTTGTCCAATGATGAAATACATCATGCAAATGAGACATTCAAATTAATCGAAGAATATCTGCCGAAAAGAATCTCCATGCCCTTTGTGGCCCACAAAATCTTGGATGCGATAAAAGGGCCACATCGGCTTGTCAATTACTTCTGGCTGCAAGTCCCAGAAAAATCAATGTGGAAGCACGAACAAAGCTGGAAGATCATGCTTGAAAAGATGGATCACGTTGAGTGAGCAATGCCATAGAAACTTTCGTGAGCACTTGGGCCGTCATAGTCTTCCTCGTCATCACTGTCGATGCCCATGTTCAGCAATTCCAGCTGTAAGCATCTAGAAAGTGACATGCCAGGACAAATAGCTCTGTGCATACCCATGTCCACTTCTGACGAGAAGTATTCTTGACATTCATCACATGTTTGTGAAGTGAATATAGGGAAATGGCAAAGGTGTTGCCAGTGATAATGATTTTTTATTGAATGGCATACAGATTTCATCCTGCGTTGATGAAGGGTCCTGGCAGCCAAGTCACGCTGGATACTCCTTTCAACCAGTTCAAGGATGTAATCCTGGATCATGTCTGGTAAGTAGTCCCAATGAGATTCACCAAAAGCCAGTTGCTCCATTGGCTCAGTTGGTATATAGACTGGGATGGTATTTCTCCAATTGGTTCAACTTTGAGAGTAAGAAGGCTTCCGCAACTGCACTGTCATCACCAAAATTGTTTGGAACAGTTTTCACATGGGTGGTTTGTTTGATGCTTTTCTCTTCAGAGTGTTCTGTTATCTTTTTTCGAAGGCTTGCCAAGCTGTTATGAAAACGCTCGACTGACGTTTGAATATTGCTCAAAAAGTTTGGTTGCTTTGTCGCCCAAATCGCAGTTATATCCAGAAGCTTCCAGGCGAACACAGCCACTGGTTTAGGGCCTTCTGAACCCGCTGAAAACACTTCTTGCATATGGGTGTAACGCAAAAACTAAACGACATCCTTACAGCCCCATAACAACACCATATGTCCTTCTCAGCAATGGAAGACATAATTCTCTCAAATAATTGTTTTGATTTGAGGGAACCGACATCGATGATTGCCTTTTGATTTCTTGTTATCGTCCGTTTGCTAAATAAATAACAAACGCCCCACGCAAGTGTTATGTCGCCCTTCGTTTTGAACTTGTTTCCTCCGTTTAGAAACTGGTTGTGTGCCAGACTTGGTTCAAGCTGGTTTAAAGAGCACAATCTGAAATAACCGTCAACAAACAAGCCTTTGGAGACCATGTCGCCACTCAAAGCAAGACCTGTTTGTATCTGATCGCTATAATAGCCAGGAATTCTGTTCATGGCTATTTTCCGTTTGAACGGACATTTAAACTCCAACAGAATAAAGCTGCCGTATTTGTCTAGAAAATATCCGTCTGGGCTGCAAGTGACCTTTCGATAAAGTGGATGATCTCTTGCTAGATTAAGAGATATGCTGTGGCCAAAAACGAAAACAGAATGTTTTTGCTTAAAATACTTGCGTATAATCGGCTCGAACAGATTGCCCCAGGTACAAGCCACATTGTTGAGCATATGTGTTGGCTGTATTTTCTTCATAAGCAAGCTGTGCCGTGATTCAAACGGCGACGATCCTGTCAAAGCAGAGATCTCTGATGCCCCGATGGAGTTTTGTCTGGCTCTCACCCAGTCTGCGCTCTTTTGTTTCAGACCAGTGTGTCTCGATTTGAGAAAGTTCATGAACTCTTGTGTTGTCGCCATCATTGGTATACGAAGGGTGAATGTTTTTTCAATTGGTGATAACCGCTCAACTCAGTTTGAAAAGCTGCGAGTGATGACTTGCCTTCGATGAAATCAGAAACAAAGCTCAAATCTCGGATCCTGGGTAAGGGGTTGAGAGCCTCCAGGTTTTTGTTTTTAAATGGTTCTTGTTCTTGCTCGTCAAGCCAGGCATTAAGATCATGCGGGCTAATGTTTGCAAAAACATCTCGAACAACCTCTCGCTGTATAAAAACTCGAGGGTTTCTTTTCGCGGGAGGGCAAACATATCTTAAGTGTCTGGAAACCGTTTGTCGGTAAAATCTTCGATTGCAGCCGGGGCAAATCTCTTTCGGTCGTGGTTCTGTTCGCAGATTCTTGCAAACATATTTTTGATGCTCAACAAGAGAATGGCCTTGGGTGAAGTTTAAACCACAATGTCTGCAAGGGTTGTATTCGAACGTCCCTTTGTTCTTTGCATATAAGTCATCACCTTCTTTCAAAGTGATTCCTCTCATTTTCAAAAACGCAACGGCAGTCATTGGTTCGTTGGCGCGGGCATTGTCACGTTTATATGGAGGGTATGTTGTTTTCTTCAATTGGTGATGCCTCGCTTGCCGCGGGGGTTTGAGGGCGGTTATCCAGAGTAGTGGGTAGAGAGGGACGTCAAATGCGGTTTTTTAAGCCGATTTCCAATTTGTTGCGCCGATAATCAATTTTTTCGAGCGAAGTGAGGAAAAATTGATTATCGGCGCAACAAATTGGAAATCGGCTCAAAAAACCGCATTTGACTCCCTCTCCATCCACTACTGCCCGCGACCATTAAACTTAGGAGACTGCTAAGTTACGATTATAATTACCTTAGGATGGTCATTAGATATCGTTTGTGAATAGCACTTAAGACATATCTTATGAAGCTCCTAAATTTTCTCTTAAGTTATATCTTAAGATACATCTTAGGTAGGATTTCGTGAATACGGTCCCTGATACAACGCGGAACTTAACAACCTCTAATTTCGTTGGACCTGGGTATCACGCAGCTATATTGTTTTCAGGGTTAGGGTCCATTGTTGTGTTGTTTGTTCTATTCCATCTGCTGTCCCAGGCCTGTTGAATTCCGTTTACTCAATAGATCCACTTATACAAAATGTGACTAAGAAAATTCCTTGTCAGTCATTTATCTTTAGTATTTCAATTCTTACAGGATCACTCATATTCTAGCTGAGGCGAAGGTTTAAAAAGTTTGAAAAACTTTAATAAAGATGTTTGCGCGCGAACATCTTTAACGCAAGGCTTAACTGGTAAACCTTACTGTGAAAACATTGTATCTTCTCGTGTCATTAAACTGGGAAACCGTTGTTTTCGACAACAACAAGAAACATTAATTGAGACTGAAGAAATACGGGTTACTGATGTACCTGTCACTCTCAGTTTAGTCAAAGAACTTATTGTGACGGGTGCAGTGCAAGTTTAGCCAGGCCATTAATTTAATATAGGAATCTTCGTTGTCAAATGAAAACGTATCCTGAAGCAGATGTAGCAGAGAACGTTGTCAGGTGAAGTTTGCTTTCTTTTTTTTAGTTTCAGGAAGAGTTCCCAAGTCAGAAGTCAACAATGATTCACCAGCTGATTTTGAACGGAGAAGTAAAGGAAGTCGAAAAACTCTTATCCAAGGGCACTAGTAAGGAGTGTTTAAACTGATAACGCTACCTTTATATACAATTGTTTGGGAGAGAAACTTGTTTAACCCTTAACTCCCAAGAGTGCCAAAAACCAAAATTTAAGAAAAACACAATTTCATTTTGTACAATATTGAAAAACAAATGGTGCCATGCAAAAGTACTGCTGAAGAGGTTTCATTTGAATGGTCACACTGTAGGATTTCTTTGACAGACTCAAAAGTTAGAAATGCACTACATTTCTCCATAATTAAGTCTGGGAATAAAAGAGTTAAGCGCCACCACACTAGGCATTTGTTTGTAAAACGAACATGCAGAGCCATTGGAATGATCATTACGTTTGATCCCAGACATCCTTTGAAATGGCTTGACACTTCATTAACCATAAGATCGGTTATGTTGCCTTGCGTTGAACTTGGTGATGAAGGAATTTCAACTACATCAGACTGTATCCATTCACTTAATTCACTCTAGTATGTCTCGTTTGTGCACTAAACTCACTTAAAGATACAGACCAGTTATATACCGTATTCTAAAGTAGCCTTTTTTCTGATATCCGCTTATTTCTCAGGTGTTAACACCGAGGACAAGTCAGGGAAAACTCCTCTTCATACAGCTATCCTCTCAACACAGCTTAGGATCGTCGAAAGGCTGCTTGAGTGCAGTGCTGACGTCACCAAAACTGATGACGCGGGTCACACTGCTCTGCACACCGCAATTCGTGTTGGTAGCGAGAGGCTGGTACTGGTGAGTATGCGCAGCTACATTTTAGCACCACGAGTTAAACTTTTCAGTCTTTGGAACTCCGTTACCAATGTAGTTTGGCACTATTTTTTTAGTCTGCGGATAAAATCTTTAAGTATGACCATTCCAATAAAAGCTATTGAGCAGCATGCACTTTCCTGTGGTGCTATTTGTTATGCTGTACAAGGTGGTTCTAACTTTTGAGTCTGCTAGCTGTGTATGAGATTCTAATGTGTGACCATTCAAATAAAAGCTACTGAGCAGTACTTTCTTGTGATACTGTTTATTATGCTGTACAAGGTGGTTCTAACTTTTGAGTCTGTGGATGAAATCCTAAAGTGTGACCATTCAAATGAAGGCCAATGAGCAGTACTTTCCTGTGGTGCTGTTTATTATGCTGTACAAGGTGGTTCTAACATTTGAGTCTGTGGATGAAATCCTAAAGTGTGACCATTCAAATGAAGGCTACTGAGCAGTACTTTTCTGTGGTGCTGTTTATTATGCTGTACAAGGTGGTTCTAACTTTTGAGTCTGTGGATAAAATCCTAAAGTGTGACCATTCAAATGAAGGCCAATGAGCAGTACTTTCCTGTGATGCTGTTTATTATGCTGTACAAGGTGGTTCTAACATTTGAGTCTGTGGATGAAATCCTAAAGTGTGACCATTCAAATGAAGGCTACTGAGCAGTACTTTCCTCCAGTACTGTTTATTCTGCTGCATGAGGTGGTTCTAACTTTCGATTCTGTGGGTGAAATCCATAACCTATTCAAACCGGGCTTTATTTGGTCTCCTCGGACAAAGAGGAAACCAGAAAAAAGGGCCCGGTTCGTAACTTGTAGCATGTTAAAGCTACTTACAGTACGTCAAAAACTACCTAAGTTAGTGTAGATCAACTGGCGTGATGATGTCATATGACGCGAAAATTACGTCATCATTGCGAATGGACGCCATATTAAATTTCTATCACATGAGGAAAGCGCCAAAATTTGATCAAAATTAATCAAACTTTGAAAAAATGCTAAAATGAACTTAACTTGTAATATTCGCTACAAGAGAGTTAAAATTGATCTCCTCCAATGTGACGTAATCATGTGGTTTTGTTTTTGCAGACTCTTCTTCATCAGGGTCGCGCAGACGTAAACGCTCTCGGTCGTAACTCGTGCACGCCACTGCATCTTGCTGCTGAGATGGACAATGATAACATTTGTAAAATACTGGTAAATTATTAGTTTAGATAACACGATGCACTAATATAATATCACGTTCTGTAGAAGAGTCGCGCAGACGCAAACGCTCTCGGTCGTAACTCGTCCACGCCACTGCATCTTGCTGCTGAGTTGGACAATGATAACATTTGTAAAATACTGGTAAATTATTAGTTTAGATAACACGATGCACTAACATAATATCACGTTCTGTAGAAGAGTCACTATGTCGAAATTGCGATACACTAAAATTGGTAAAGAGAGCAAGAGAAATGTTTAATCACTGTAGCCTGTTTGTACTGACCGCTGATCGACAATAATCCTCAAATGCGAGGGGTAGGTTATAACGGTAAAGAAAGAACCACCGTGAAGTGAAAACCAAAGTAATCACACCTTAGCTTGCAGCCCAAGCATTTCATTTTTTCTGTTAGTTGTGCGATTTTTCAGATTCGCTTCGTGTTTAGCCGCGATCGTGTTTCGAACGAAGAGAATGAACGAGTGAAAGATGGCAGTGCCAAGGGCGAAAAACATTGAACCATAACTAAGCGCAAGAAAATTACTAATTCTAATTACTGAAAGGGACACTGTCACCTATTTTTAGTATCACTTTGAAACGCCAAAAAACATATTTGTTTCAATGGAAACCTTAAAATACTCTACCAGTGCACAGAAACTAGTATTCGTTATCTTTGGCTGCGGATGGCCAGGATGGAAATGGATTGCAACTTGAAAAAATTGGCCAATTTTTTCAAGTTACTCCCAAGTGTCGTGGAAAAATCGAAAAAAAAACTTATTATGGTTTGTTCTTCCATGAAGAAATCACTTGATGTTATCATCTTGGTGTTCTAAAAGCAATTTTATGTTTGAGCAAAGCTACTTTGTCATATATTTAGTGTATTTTGACCAAATGCCCTTTTAACCAGACTTGGCATGGACACCACAGCAGCTTTTAAGCCGATTGACAGTGGGCCCGTAACAGCAGCCTCCCCCCCCCCCCCCCCCCCCCCCCTCCCAAGGAAAGGTTGTACCACTTCACTGGGGAATACGCCCCCTTCTCTTTTTCGAACAGTGAGTGAGTTATTTAACGTTCCCTACAATGGGCATATAGCCAACCCAGCCCACGAAAATGGGTCATTGTTGTTTCACTGACATTACACGATTTCTTGAAAACAGTTTTATAAACTTTATAATTGCTTAACTGAAGTATTTTCCGTCATTCAGATTGAAAATTTAGGAAATCCTCATAGTTTGGATGAAGATGGAATGACTCCACTGGCTCACGCCATCGAGAGAGGTGCAAGGAATTCAGCGGAATTCCTGTTCCAACACGGTGTGTAAGCAACATTGGAAGGTAACTTCTCTAATTCATGCACCCAGATTTTGAAACTTTCTTGGTTTCAATTTATTTCAGCCTATAGGGAAGGGACAGTTGAGGACTTCTTATATGACGTTGACATTGATGGTAACTCTCTTCTCCATCTAGCCGTCAACAGCGGTGTTCTTGCGGTAAGCATGCGTGGGTTATATCCTTGTAGAAACTCATAAACCTCATTATTAAAAGAATGTGTGTTGTTCTTGGGTTTAGAACTAATTAAGAGAAATGCTCGCGTTCTCTCTGTGCAAGATAGTATCAATAAGTTTTTTTACAGTTTTTAATATCATGTCAACGATACAGACACCCCCGAATTTACACCACCAATCATATCCCTATTCCCATCTTCGGACTCTCCTATATATTTAAAAAAGATATTTAAATTACAGTTTCTAAATATCATGACAGTTATGCAGACACCCCAAATTTACACCATCCCACCTCTTCCTAAACCCCACCTTTTCTAGGAATATGTTTGACCTAAATAATCGAGTAAAAACTCATGTTGCATACCAATCTACTAACCCTCACTAGCTTCCATCCACCCCTGCACCCCCTGACCGCCACCAACCCCCTGTCCAAAATTTCCCACCCACTAACCCTCCCTACTCCAAGGCTCTATTTGGCCTATTATTATTATTGTTATTATTATTATTCTCTCTTTTATCACAGTCTTTCCTGGTGTTCTTTTTGTGCATCAGCCGGTCGCAAACCATGCACCTAGAGCGTCAGTCACTCAAGTCAATCATTCTGTTCATACACTGAGCACCTTTCTGAGGATTCGTGCAGATCCCAGCATGCAGATCTTTTGAATCTCTGTCATAGTAGCTCTCTCTGATACTTTGTTGATGCTTTCTACCATACCCTTCTTCACTGTACCAAGCGCACCAACAACCACAGGGATCACTACGGTTTTCATATACCAAATTCTCTGTATTTCTAGTTCTAGGTCTTTGTACTTGCTTTTTTTTCAGTTTCCTTCAGTGCGATGTTTCTATCTGATGGAACAGTCATATCAATCAGTTTGCAGGTGGAATTCACTGAATCTTTAACGATAATGTCTGGTCTGTTCGCTGTTATAGTTCTATCAGTATTGACTGGCATGTCCCACATGATGGTGATGTTGTTATCTTTATTGTGCACCACGGTCTCTGGCTCGTGTTCGTACCATTTGTCTGTAATCTCTATATCATGATCTTTACAGATGCTCCAATGGAGATATGCTGCAGCATTATTGTGTCTGGAGATGTACTCTGTTTTGGCTAATACCTCACATCCAGATACAATATGGTCCACTGTCTATTCATGTTGCGAACACATTCTGCATTTGCTGTCCACTTGCTGGCCACATATTACTTTCTGGTAGTTTCTGGTGTTTATTGCCTGGTCTTGAGCTGCTACAAGTAGTCCCTCTGTTTCTCCTTTCAAATTACTTGACAACCATTTGTTGGTGGTAACTGTGTCTACATGAGGCTTCTCTAGGATCTTTGGATACTGGCCATGCAATGCTTTGTTTTTCCACTTTTCTTCTTTCATCGAATTCATCTTGAACTTAAACACGTGTTTCAGGGCTTTAGCATTTTCAGAGGCAGATTTATCTTCTCTGTTCTCAAACTCTGGCATTGTTACTTCCCTTTTGAATTTAGTAGCATTCTTGGATATTGAATTTTTGGCTTTAGATCTTTCATGTTCAAGCACCTGCTTTGGATATTGCCCTTCTTTGTGCTTCAGATAGTGATCAAGCCCTATTTTTGCTGTTTTGAATGCTGTTTTTACATCAATCAGACCCCTACCTCCATCTTTTCTTGGAATGTACAGCCTTTCCACATCTGCTTTAGGATGTAACATCTTGTGCATGTTCAATAGTTTGCGTGTTTTTGTGTCAATCTTCTTCAGTTCTGAGATTTTCCAGTCAATGATGCCAAAGCTATATTGCACAACTGGGACTGCAAGACTATTGATAGCTTCTATTTTGTTTCTTCCATTGAGCTCAGTTCTTAGGATTTATCTTACTCTCCTATTATATTCTTTTCTTCTCTTCTCTTTCATTTTGCTATGCTGGATACCATCACTTTCATCTACACCCAGGTATTTGTATACTCCTTCCTGGTCCAACTCTTGTATTTCTGTGTCATCAGCTATTACTATGTTTCCAGTTGAGGCCAGTTTACCTTTCTTGAAACTGGCTTTGGCACATTTCTCAAGTCCAAATTCCATACCAATATCATCACTGAATTGTTTTACTATTTTCAGTTCTCCAACTTGTTCTTGCTCGTTCTTGCTATACAATTTTAGATCATCCATATAAAACAGATTGCTGATTGGAGCACTTGTGTTTAAGATCTTGTAACCATACCCAGATGTAGCCAGCTCTGATGTTAAAGGCACAAGGGCTAGACAAAATAGTATCCTATTTACACCGGTCTTACCCATACTCCTTTGAGTTATGGAAGAATGGCGGCCACTTTCGAATACGGAGGCAAAAAGTTAGTATACAAAGGGAGGGAAGGGCGGGATAGAAAGTGACCAAAAGGAGCGGAGTACAGGCAAGATGACACAAGGCTGAACGCGACGCATGAGCAAGTACGAACCAAACAACTTCTTTCTCGAAGTGATAATTTATTCCTTGAGGTGACTCCTTTTATATCGCTTTGGGTAAGACCGCTGTAAATAGTATCCTATTTACACCGGTCTTACCCATACTCCTTTGAGTTATGGAAGAATGGCGGCCACAGAAAAGATGCAAACGGGTTCCCCGTAACACAAACAACCGAGACTTGACTAAGGACCGCAATCTTAAACACCCAAACTAAACTAAGGACCCCAACATAAAATACCCACACTAAACTAAGGACCCCAATTTAAAATACCCATACTAAACTATAAGAGACCCCAGACTAAAAGAAGCAGTAGTGGGGCCAACACAGAGTCCTGTCCCATTCTTAAACACGCCTATTACTGGGGTAGGGGACGTTTTGGGGGAGAGGACGCTAGAGGAGCCGTGAAGGACTTCTTTAAGGAAAGCTGGAGAAATATGCTTGTTGCAGGGCTCTGTCATTCCCTGAGTCACGTCTAAAGGCATACCCCTATAATAAACCCAACGCAGGTGGGGAGCAGAATGGCTAATAGGGTTGAAATCATCCGACATCTCCCAGTATGGAATGGAAAAAATGACCGACTAGAAGGCGCTTAATGCGAGGCTACAAGGGAAAGACAAAAGAAAAGGCGTGTGAGAGGGTAAAAGGGGCAAGCGCGACGGGACTCAGGGAATGACAGCTTGGAGCCCCGGTAATCCGAGAGGGAATAAGACTCCCGTTCCAAACAGTCATTCCAAGAGTAAGGGAATAAAGGAAGGCGAAACATAAACACGCGTAAAGGAAAATAGGCTTGAAGCGAAGGGAACAAGGATATATGCAAATACAGAATAAAGGAGGTGCAAAACGATGTGCGCATGCATAAAACAAATTCTAACGAGCAGCGGTGAAAAAAGGGGCTAAAAACAAGGGGCAAAGAACAATAGAGGCTGAATAGAATAAGCCAAAACGTGATAATTAAAACCTTAAACAAGGCCAGGAAACAAAAACGGCCATACAACAAATAAATCCATAGACGCAGCATGACACAATAAAACAAAACGAGAAGCAAAACGGAGAAGAAATAAAATCGAGACAAAACAAAATACGCATAGGCAAAAATATAGTGAAAATTATAACCTATAATAAAAAACAACTTTAACTGCATTAACACAAAATATACTTGCACAACCAGGATACTTCCTGACAACGAAATAACACCCAGACATAGGATTGAGATAGAAAATTCCCGCAAAACAAACTTAAGCCATGGGGCTAGAGGCGCCAAACATTGAACAAAACAGAAAGCAATTAAATAAATAGCCGAAAACAAGTAGGCAGCAGGAAACGAACAAATATAGCGGAAAACAGATAAATAATTTACCAGTAAGCAAGATAAAACAGATACGAGTATATGTAACCAACAAACCGTAATAAACACTTCTGCTCTGGAGCCACAAACAATACAATACCAGGGAACGAGTAATTTAGCAATTTGCGTCACTGTAACTAAGAAAACGCTCGACAGAGCCAGGTAAATACCAAATGCCGTAAATAACTTCTGCTCTGGAGCCACAACCATAAAATACCAGGGAACGAGTAATTTAGCAATTTATGTCCCTGTAACTGACAAAAAAAGACGCTCCACAGAGTCAGGAAAATACCAAATGCCGTAAATAACTTCTGCTCTGGAGCCACAACCATAAAATACCAGGGAACGAGTAATTTAGCAATTTATGTCCCTGTAACTAACAAAACGCTCGACAGAGCCAGGTAAATACCAAATGCCGTAAATAACTTCTGCTCTGGAGCCACAACTATAAAATACCAGGGAACGAGTAATTTAGCAATTTACGTCCCCGTAACTAACAAAACGCTCGACAGAGTCAGGTAAATGCCAAATGCCGTAAATAACTTCTGCTCTGGAGCCACAACTATAAAATACCAGGGAACGAGTAATTTACCAATTTGCGTCCCTGTAACAAACAAAACGCTCGACAGAGTCAGGTAAATGCCAAATGCCGTAAATAACTTCTGCTCTGGAGCCACAACCATAAAATACCAGGGAACGAGTAATTTAGCAATTTGCGTCCCTGTAACTAACAAAAACACTAGGAAGAGCAAGGAAACGTGAAAAACAATTGCCACGAAAAACCAACCTCTGCTCCGGAGTCAGAGAAGACCACTATGAAATAAATGACACGTGGGCGGAGGAAGAAACCACGGAAATGGGAACAAAGAAAAAGGCAAGAAAACTACCCCTTGAGCGGCGCCAGGAGGAGCAGGCTGTTGCACATTATCCTGAGCAGGCTGCTGGACTTGAGGCACTTGAGGCACTTGAGGCACTTCAGCTTCTGGAGCTTGTAAATCTTGGTTCGCTTCGACCATGATCGAGTTGAACGAACAACTTCTTTCTCGAAGTGATAATTTATTCCTTGAGGTGACTCCTTTTATATCGCTTTGGGTAAGACCGCTGTAAATAGCAGAGGTGAGAATGAATCTCCTTGAAAGATCCCTCTTTTGATCTTGATCTGATCTGTTGTGATATATCCATCATTGTAAGATAGCTTCATCGTAGTTTTCCAGTTGCTCATTGAGGTTCTCATGAACTTGATTAGTTTTTCATTAAATCTGTACATCTGTAAGGTCTTCAGTATCCAACGATGAGGAACACTATCGTAGGCTTTTCTGTAGTCTATCCAAGTCATACTCAAGTTCTTTTTCTTCTTTTTGCAGTCTTCTATGATCATTTTATTTATTAAGAGCTGATCTTTGCATCCATATGAATCCCTGACACAACCTCTCTGTTCTTCCGGCAATATATCATTTTTTTTTTGTGATATGGGTGTAGCTTCGTTCGGTTAAAATCGATGTGAGCACTTTGTAGGATGTTGATAAACAGGCAATTGGTCTATAGTTTTGGGGGTTCTCTGTGTCTTTGTTCTTTGGTAGTAAATATGTTTGTGCTGTAGTGAACCAATCAGGCAGATTTTCTGGGTGTTCTATTGCTTGCTTATATGCATTCAGTAGGTGTTGATGTAGTGCTGTGAGTTGCTTTAGCCAGAAGTTAGGAACTGCATCAGGGCCGGGTGACTTCCAGTTGCTTGCTTTCTTTAAAACAGTCTGCAACTCATCTTGGCTTATGTCCCCCCATGGTTGGTATTCTGTATCAGCATATTTCTGCTCCTCCCTCTTTATCCACTCTGCTGAATGGTTGTGCTCTCTATCGTTCTCCAAGATGTTACGCCAAAATGTTTCTGTTGCTTCTTTCTTAGGTGGTTTTTCAACTGATATCTGGTCTTTACCAAGGTTTCTGAAGAACTTTTTCCTATTGTTTGCAAACATCTGGTTTTGACTGAATTGTTTACTTCTTTTTACATATCTCCTGATTCTTTGGGCTTTTGCTTGAATTTTCATTTTCACTCTTACTGTTTGCAGTTCTTGATGTGTTGTTATTTTGTATTTCTTTTTAATTCTCTGTTTTTTCTTGGAGATCTTTTGGCTTTCACCTTTCTGTGCCATGTCCGTTAGTACCGACAGATCAGCTCCCATGCTTTTAATCTGATTCTCTATTCTTGTCCTCCATTTTGGTTGTTGTCGTTTATTGCTCTTTGTCTTTGGGATTTTTGGCGTTTTACCCATCTTTTCAGATTTATTATTATTATTATTATTAACCCTATTCAGCCTGGGCTTTTTTTTGAGTTCCTGAGCCTGGGGGGGGGGGGCCTTCGTAACTTCAAGAACATTAAGGCTATGACAATGAAACCTAGAGGGTACATAGTACGTCCAAAACTGTCTCCTTTGCGGTCCGCACAATGGAACGATGACGTAATATGACGTAGTTATTAGGTAATTAGTTATACGGCCGCCATCTTGGATCCGCCATCTTGGATTTCTGAAATTTTTTAAAACCTCTTAAAAACCGTCCAAATTGACGCAAAATTAATCAAAACCAATAAATAAACGCTAAATGACGGAAAAATACAAAAGTTATACCAATAAACATTGTTTTTCTTCATTCAAAGGTATAAATATGCAAATTTCAGAAAACATGGCTGTCAAAAATCTTATTGCCATGGAAACATCAAGTCACGTGATCAACAAATTGTCATATGGAATTGTTGCAAGATAAATTTTACGAAAAGTCACAAAGTTTGATGGCGTTTGAATACATATTAAAGAAGTTATGAATGTTAAAAGTTAGCGCGGGCACTTTGGCCCCCCCCGCCCCCCTCTCCCCAGGCCGAATAGGGTTAAATATAATTTCGTTCCTTTCATATGCCCCCTTTTCTACCTGGAAAAGAAATAAAGAAATGAAAATTATATTCAAAAACTTGTATTAACACATACCCAAACTCATGCTAACCAAACTATTTTAAAAATTGTTATCCCATTTGCTGCGTTGTCGAAGCTTTCCCGTCGAAAAATGGCTTGTACGTTGCCTTTAAATTGAATCCAATCCTTATAAAATATTACATTTAAATTATATCCTTTTAAGAATATATAAAAATATTCTAAAAACAGTGTATATTTAAACAAAGTTTTAATATCAATTGCAGCAATTACAGTTATACAAATGCAAAACCCTGACTGTGTCACAAAAAATGCTGCTGTTAAACCTCTATCAGCCATCACTTTTTTGTTAAAAGAAGTAAATTTAGCATTTTCTTTATTCTTTTATAATCCCATAACGCATTTATAAGTACATTCAAAGTTCTCATTAATCACAGCGATTTCTACTGATGTCTTTGCAGGTTGTCGAACTTTGCATTGAATATGGAGTACGCATTAGACACCCCAGGGTAAGACACGTGCTACTGATTCGCCTCGCCAACCCTTTTCTTAATAGCCTGCACGCAGACGTCTCCTATTACCTTTCTTCCGTCCCTCTGTGGACCTTGAGCAAGCAGGTTTCCTCGGCATGCGTCTGCTACTGAGCCGTCAACGCCTGCGATGGCTCGGGCACGTCCATAGTATGGCAATGGACACATCCCAAAAGACCTCTGCATGGTAATCTGGCCTCAGAATGCCAATCCACAAAAAGGTTACAGCCACTAAATGGAAGGAAGGAAGGAAGGATGGGAGAAAGGAGTGAAAAATTGCATATTTGTCCCGTCTGCTGTAACTCGTTCAACGCTTCCCGTGTTCACGAGTTAAAAAGGAGACGTCTGTGGGCAGGCTACACTGTAATTGCTACACTGTAATTGTTCGAGCAAATTAAATGTACCATAGGAATAAATTTTCCCTGCCTGACTAATGTTTGATTAACTGCAATTCATTTGTAAGTGCATTTAAAGGTCATACATACATACATACATACATACATACATACATGAACTTTATTTATACTCGAAATTACAGAGTAGCCTAAAAAGGCTAATATCTTCGAGAACATAAATAATATAAAAATAAGTAAAAAAATGAATGTCAAATGAATGTCAAATGAATGTCAAAAGTCAAATGAACCAAACATTTGAATTTTTTCTTTATCCATTTAAATCTATTTAAACGCATAATAAAGCATATTTACGCAACAATTTGCCTTCCTGAGCCTTTAAGTAAGTCACATAGCTAAAAGTACGAAGATTTCCGAAGACTTCACGAAAACGTTTCTGAAATGGCCGCGCGCTTCAAGTGGTAGGATTGGTAAGGATTATGACGTCACTATTGGGAAGCCAACCGTGTTCGCAGTGTCCTCTCTTCTGGCGAATACATAATTGTTCTAACGTGCGTGGAAGATTTTCACTGTTTTCGTATTGAAAATAGACAATTGTTGCTGCAGTTTATCGCAGAACAAAACACCATAGTTTTCCGCTCAGTCACTGACTTTCAACTTCAATCCTTGACTGTTTTGAGGTGGTCAATAGTGACGTCACTATTGGTTTCCGACAATTTTCCCGATCGCTCTACGATTATGAAGGCCAAAAAGTTTCATTTTTCAACTTCCAATATCTCTGCGATGACAAGTCCAATTAGTTTTAAACTTCAGAATATGTTTATTTGGTCCTCTTTCAACACATTACACTAATATTGGACTAAAAGAAAATATGTCAAGTTTTTGGTTCATTTGACCTTTAACTAACAAGTGTATTATTTCGTTGATAACACAGAAACTTGACAAGGTAACACCATTTCATATGGCGTGTGAGTTGGGATCGATGCCGATAGTGGAATATTTGGTCAGTAAAGACCCCGCGGTCTGTAGAATAACTCTTGTTGACTTCAAAGGCAAGACACCACTCCACCTGGCCGCCATTAAAAACCACGTCAATGTCGTCAAGTTTCTTCTTGATAAAGTAAGTTTGAAGGATTGTTTAATTATGACATCATTTAACAGTCTCAACTGATGGGGGCATTTATGGAGACGGAAACCGCGAGGTCATTTTGGCCGCCATTTTGGATGACGTCACAGATCTCCAGCAGCGTCATAACCCATAATATTTACTTTATCTTGTATAGCACATTACAGGCTATCTATTTAAAGCAAAATCTTTTTAAAATATTCTAACCCTCGGTCGTACAAAGGGGGGGGGGTTGGTTGCAACCCCCCCCCCCCCTTAAGGTTTTTCTCCCATATTTTCAAGACCATTTAATATTAGCACATGCCGTTATTAGTAGCTGTTCGTTTATCCTTGAGACACATTTTGGTAAAGTTTGGCGACAACCGGTTGCTATGGTAACGAGATATGACGTCATAAGTAACATGTGGTCAAGCCATTTTTGAATAAAAATGCATGTTTTTTACCTTTTTCGGTGAAAAACATATAAAATGCTGCTAAAAGCATCAACTCTAGCAAACAATATTTGCAATTTTCGCATTTTTCCGAAAATTTTGAATTTTTAGTAAAATCCAAGATGGCCACCATATTGTCGACCATTTTGGATGACGTCACGGACCCCCAGCAGCGCCACAACCCATAATATTTACCTTATCTTGTAGAGCACATCGCTGGCTATCAATAGCAAAGCGCACAAATGACGTCAGTACTCATGTTTGTCTGAGTTTATAATTTATTCTTGTTTATTCTTGCATTTCTGACAATATAAATTCGTTATTAGGAATCCCCTGAGAGTCACTTTTGGTTTGTTTGTCTGAGTTTTAGTTCTATAAATAGTAATTGTGCGCTTCGCTATTAGATGTAAAATATTTCCAAAATATTGCAACATCGCAAAAACCCAAGGGGGTTGCAACCACAACTTCTTGTACTACGGTGGGGGTACAAGTTTGCGTGTACGTCCGAGGGTTAAATCAGCACAAAAATTTCGTCAAAGGTCGCCTGTGTTAAATGCCTTCTAAATCCTTTTAAATTATGGGTAGAGCCCGCGAACAGTTAGGCTCTTAGTTGTAACTGCATGTGTAAGTTACCATCTGCGAGTTAACTTTAGTTTGATATATTCTACACAGGGGGCTTCTATTGATCCTAAGACGGACGACAGGCATACTCCGTTGTTCCGCGCCGCTGACAACGGATCCGTTGATGTTGTTATACTCCTTATGAAACGTGGCGCTGACGTCACCATCCGGGACATTGAACTGCAGTCTGTGTTGCAGGCAGCCGTGGGTCATCCTCGCGTAATGGAGGCTCTTCTTCAGGTAGGTTTACGGTGATCTAATACGATATGAGCCCTGGCTTCTCTATTATCTCTATCACACGTAGACTAGATGTTCACGACAGAAATACACGATATAAGAAAGATTTGAATCTACCGAGATGCAGATTAAAATCTGGGCAGAGATCTTTTACCTATAGGGGCGCTACATGTTGGAACAAACTCCCCAAAGATCTTAAAGAAGTAGCGGACTGCAGTATTTTTAAGAAGAGACTTGTAAATATGCTCTTAGAATGATTTTTAGTTGTATTTTTATTTGTAATTAGTCTTAATAGGCCATTTGCACGACGACGTCATAAGACTACAACTACCAGAATCCTTCAGTTTTTTGTTTTGTAGTGCAAATTAGGGCTATTGTTATTTAAACCTCACTGGGATTACAAAATGTAAATAAGAAAGGAAAAGCGAAATGAATTCTGGTAGTTGTAGTCAAATGACGCCATCGTGCAAATGGCCTATTAGTATATTGTGGCTGAAAAGCCCTGTAAAGGGAGCTTCAATAAAAAATGTATGTATGTATGTATTTTGTGTTATCCTTAGGTAAGACTCATTAGTTAGTCATTAGTACCTCTCCTCTGGCAATGGGCGCTGGCAATGGGCGCCGGTGCATTTCAGGTGGCGTTTACAATTGAGCGCGGTTTCATTTGTAATCGCTTCCTTTTCGTTTTCATGGCGGCATTTAAGACGGCATCCGTTGAAAAGCGATCAAATCGGTTTCTATTTATTAATAATAATAATAATAATAATAATGGAATCTTTTATTAATAACCAAGCTAACTAAAAAAATCTTATTTTGCAATTAATTTCACTTAAAAACCTATTCAATCAAAACACTATTTACATTATTCCTTTCAATTAATAATTCTCAAACAATCTTAATAATAATTGCGTCGACGAAAGAGACGCTTCCTAATCTTGTTGGCTTGGCGGAACGAATCGAGAAAAGTGTCGGTACCAAATCTGCGCCATCTTGAAACGTCACAATAGTATCCAGCATGCTTAGCGCGTCGTCTAAGCGGAACGAATCGAAAAAAGTGTCGGTACCAAATCTGCGCCATCTTGATTAAACATATGCTGAATGCAACTTCCAGACATTGAGATATCTACATTTATTTAGTCGGTAAAATCCTTGCAGATATCACACCAAGTACTGAGGCGTATCATTTCAGAATCGGAGAAATATAAACCGAAATGAAATCAAGACAAATATACTATTTATGTCGGAAAAATCCGAGACCTTTCGGAGTACACAGCACGGCAGAATTGAAGGATTTTGCTCGATTCCACGGCGATAGCGTGAATTTGTTTGACGTTGGCCCGACGTTTTTGCCTGCGTGACATAGCCCCTTTCAACAGTGGCTGAAACTGAGGTACTACGTAGGTCAAGACGAGGTGCTACGGTATAAGGAGACGCACTATAATCTATGATTACTACTAGTATAATAATAATAATAATAATAATAATAATAATAATAATAATAATAATAATAGAAGTCTAAGGTCTCGGGAGGAGACCTGACTGGAAATATTGCCCCAGGGAAAAAACCCTGTGAAAAATTCCCAATAATAATAATAATAATAATAAAGTGTTGTGTCTCTAAGCTACGGGGAGTGGCTGAGACACAATAAACATTACCCAGTAGAACATCCGGCAACTGGAGAGAATCGAATAATAATAATAAAAATAATAATATTTTTTTTTTTGAAACAATAATGAAACTTTATTGAGTAACTTTCATACAAACTTGATTCTTACATGTATTTAAAAAAATGTACAAATTTTTTGTCCCTTAAAAGTTTTTCCGAGAAATAATTTTTAATTTTTAATTTTTAATTTTTAATTTTTAATTTTTAATTTTTAATTTTTAATTTTTAATTTTTAATTTTTAATTTTTAATTTTTAATTTTTAATTTTTAATTTTTAATTTTTAATTTTTAATTTTTAATTGTTTTTTTTTAAATCAACGTGAAGTATTTTTATTTATTTACATTTTCCCTAATAATAATAATAATAATATAATAACAACGGAATCTTTTATTAATAACCAAGCTAACTAAAAAAATCTTATTTTGCAATTATTATTATTATTTTACAATAATAATAATAGTAATAATAATGTGGAGCCACGGTAGTCTAGTGGTTAGCGCGTCGGACTTTCAACCTGAAGGTCGGTGGTTCGAAGCCTGGTCTCTGCCGTCGTGTTGTTTCCTTAGACAAGAAACTTTACTCCACACTGTCTCTCTCCACCCAGGTGTATAAATGGGTACCGGCGACAAAATGCTGGGGGTAACCCTGCGATGGACTAGCATCCCATCCAGGGGGGAGTAGCAATATTCCTAGTCGCTTCATGCTACAGAAACCGGGTTAAGCTCCGGCCGTGTGGGCCATCGGCTCGTGTGCGACTTTACTTTTACTAATAATAATGTGAAGAAATTTATTAAGTAATTAAGTAATTAATCAATTAAGTAATTAAGTAAATTTGAGTATCAATTTATAGTTATTGAAAATTATAATTATTGCTATTTTTAATAAAGTTTTTTCTTATAAAAAAAAATAATAATAATAATAATAAACACTTCATGGTAATGTCATAGCATTTAGCTACTCAATTAAGAACAATTCAATACTCGATTAAGAATACCGTTTCTTAATTATTTTACATCCAGAGCCCTGCAGTCATGTCACTTATCACTGAAAAAGATGTTCATGGCTTCTCTGCTGTTCACTATGCAGCCATGAAAGGAGACATCAAGGTAAGTATGATAATGCAGCTAACGTATTGGGTGTTCACTGAACATCACTTCTGAAAGATCGTTCAATTGGTCATGTTCAGGAATAAGAAGAACACCCTATATTATTTATACAATTTTAGATAGAAAATTCTTTCAGACAGTTTCTCGAGTTTCACGCACTAAGCGGTCATCAGACTGTGCCGTTGGTGCCGAAGGAGGGCGGTTGGAATGATCCCGCTTTTGATTGGCTGCATATATTTTTTTCATACGTATACCCGTCCGGCATTTCGTAATCAACTCAGATCTCTTGTTGAGGAGTGTGGACCTGTCAGAAGTTGAAATGCAGAGCTTCTCTGATAAACACAGATTGCATCGAGAAAGATGACCTTCGTAAGCGCTTACTCACGTTTGATAATGTACCATTTTATGGAGTAATTGGTGCCATTGTCCATTAGATCCCAGATGTACTCGGTGGTTGAAAGAAAGCTTGTGATAAATGTACCTTGTTTTGAAACTTCGTATGACCGGAAGTGGTGGTGACCGGCAGCGCCTTGATGGGCGATACTGCTGACAAGACACGCGTCACCAAGAAGGCAAAGGTCGTTGTTTCTGCAGTTACATTTGTTAGTTTCCATGGCCTTGTTGAACTCATCAGAGTCGCCCGATATAGGCATGATATTCTAGTGCTTATAGCTGCTGGTAGGTGCTTGATGATGGAAGGAGGTGATTCGACTTAGCATTAATGTAGAGTGGGTTGTTGTCCGGTTTTCTATATGGGTAAAACATTCCGGTAGAGAGGTTTTATTAATGTCACATCCAGGTAGTTCACAGTTTTCAGATTTGATTGGGCTGTGATTTGTAAGCCCATTAGTTCGCCGAGAATTTTTGAAAAAACCTTTCTCTCTTTGTCAAGAGATCTTGCATCCATATTCTTTAACACTGCCAAGCCGTCATCTCTGTAAAGGCGATGTTTCCTCTCGGGTAGCCTACTAGCTGCACGAAGTAACATGGCAAACATCATCAAACGCCACAACGCAAAAATCCTAGGAAACGAAGGCAACACTAACACTAACATGTAAACTAACAAATGTAACTGCAGAAACAACGACCTTTGCCCTCTCGATGGCGCGTGTCTTGTCAGTAAATAGTATCGTCTATCAAGCCGCTGCCGGTTACCACTACTTCCGGTCATACAAAGGTTTATATCGGGATGACAGAACATAGTTTCGAAACAAGGTACAATGATCACAAGCTTTCTTTCAACCACCGTAAACACTTACATGACACAGTCCTCACAAAGTACATCTAGGATCTAAAGGACAATAACACCAATTACTCCATCAAATGGTCCGCAACCAACGCACAGTGTGTTGATCGCTTAGTGCGTGAAACTCGAGTAACTGTCTCAAAGAATTTTCTAAAATTGTATTTCGCTCTGCATGCATTCGCATCGAGCACTTTTAGGACTGAGTGAAACACTATCTATATGTATTGTTTCTCTATTTATATTTATTTACTAGAAATACGTGTCTCGCAGAACCTCGCGAAGCTCGGGGAAGGATGCACCGAAAAATTTTAGGGACGGGGTGCGACGGGGGAGGGCAAGATGGAATTTCTGGTTTAACTGGAGACGTTGGATTGCATGGCCACAATGGCCTCGGAATTTGAAGTTGAGACAGTCTTGTGCCCAGACCCTCCTTTTAACTTGTATTCAGTCTCCTGTCTTCCTAAAATAAAATAAAATAAAATAAAATAAATGGGAACTCCCTTCCTCCCCCCACCTCTCTTCATATTTTTTTGTCAGAAGGAAAATTGGTCTGAAAGGGATGTATAGTACTGTTGTGGACCTGGGTCCAGGACAAGTGCAGTGATGTTCTGTTTATTGTGATTGGGTGAGAGTTGGTTTATCAGAAATACAACTAACTCCTGCTGTCTCAAATTCTCATTTTGAAGTCATGAGTGCAATCTTCCAAATTAACTTGTTCCTTTTAGATGGTGCTATAGCTTTTGTTCTATATACTAGGTATCAAATAATTGGTAACCCAATTCTCTATTCACTTGAATGGTTGAGATCACATGAGGTTACTGCTGCTGAAAAGTGATGTTGTCCAAAAAATAACAACTCAATGGTGAAAGTGGCATGAGATTCTCCCAGCAGTAAGAATACTACATTTTGGATACAGGTCATGGGAATTACAAAATTTATTACAAAACATGAATATTCAAGATGAAGCAACAGATTCTCTACAAATACCATAAGCAATGTATAGAGACCTGGATAGAGAATTCGTAGGTTAAGACCAGGACTTAGGCCTTCATGACCAGTTTGCCCCTTTAAAAATCTCAAAATCCAAATTAATTTGTTGATGTACATTCTCCTTACCGGTGTCAATACAGTTCACATAGCCATATAACTACAGTGAATTTGTATTCAATTTCCACAGACAACTCATGTTGAAGGTGATCAGGTTCTCAATTTGCATAATCTATGTACTTGCTCGTACACTGATATTGATACCTGCATGTATACAGTTGTTACAGATTATTTATTTATTTATTTATTTATTACAATCTATGGATTAAAAACCAAAGGATGAACTGTAAAGGAGTCCTAGACCCCATATAAAACAGATCACCAGATCAGATTAGATGGTCATGATTGCTAACAGTAAATTGTTTTTTGCTAACAAAATGTTTTTATCCAAATTGTAAATAGAAATTCTTCTTACTAAACCATTCGAATGTTATTTCTTATTGAACTATTTTATGAAGAATGCTGTAAACTCAAGATACCGTAAACGTATACAAAGCACATTTCACTCACTGTTCATTCACAGACAATCATGTAAATGTTGTATATTTGGGAAATAATTTCCACCTTTGTGATCTGCAGTTTTGATCATTTAAAAAGTTTCTTAGTGACCTAAGCGAAAATATCAATAAACATCAAATTACAGTGTCTACTATAAAGAGAATTATTTTTCAGTGTTTGATTATCCTCTCAGTAGTTTAGCCACTCAAAATCTTTTTCTTTTTTTTTGCAAAAGCCGGTGATTTGAGCTACATTTCTTAATCGCTCTCCTTCTCTGAGCCTTTCCTGTAATCAGTGTTTGCTTTTCCCTACCGTCTCAGGTATGAAAGATATTCGTCACGAGTATTTAGCTGATCGTGTAATTCTTGCCGCCTCTCGTTGCGTCTACAAACAGAATCATTTTGTCCAACACTTCCAGTCGGTGTCGCCTCTCCTGATCGATTTCGTTCAGAATTCTAATGGAGGCAATCGGTCAAGGCGTTTGAACCTAGTCAAACGGTGTGCCTGGGCTGTTCGAAGTCTTTGTAATCTATGCTCTCGTTGTCTCTTCGTTGCTCGATCGCGGTGAATTTCAAATCACCGTTCAGCGGAGTTTCGGTGGTTAATTTTGTCGGACAAGGATGTCCAGCCACCTGTTGAATCCAGCGTTGTGCTGTTCTTTCTCATTTGCATCAGAAATTGGTTGTGTTTCACCGAGAGTAAATATTTTTTCACAGAGTAAGGGTAAACGGCCGCCGGCACGGCCCCCATGAATAAACATGAGAGTGCGCCATTGTCAGCGGTCGCGATTTTTGTTGCCAGGCAACTGCCGGACACCATCAGGTATATATATATATATATATATATATATATTTCGCTCGAATTCACGCGGCTGAGCTCCCGAGGGACGACAAATTTATTAACCTCGCTACGCTCGGGCCTTCGGCCCTCGCTTCGCGAGGAATAACAACTTTATTTACAAGAGAAAAAAGATCGCAGTAATGGCAAAAAGGGTGTCAACGGAAGGGAACTGAATCCCCTACGGGCAAAATGGTAAAAATCTACATATCCGAAATCCGAAATTTAGACAGTCGCTCTGAATCGGTAGTTTCGCCCTCCAGAATGAACTGAAGAACAAGTTTGTGTTCAAAGACTTGCTCCCAGCAAAATCCGTATGTAGCAGCTTATACAGCTAAGTGTACTGGATTACGTTAAATTGATTGATTAATTGATTGATTGATTGATTGATTGATTGATTGATTGATTGATTGATTGATTGATTGACTGAAGTGAAGTGAAGTGCTCCATAACTATTCATAAGCCAGGTCTAAGCTTAAAATTTAGTGTTGTTGGTTCTCGTCCTTGCTCCGAGGGTTTTTATCCGTGTACCCCGGTATTCCTCCCGGCAAAATTACCAAGATTTCTCAAATTCCATTTCTATCCGGAAACAGTGGAAGTAAGAACAGCTCGTGGATTCCACTGAAATTCTTATTTATTTATTCACTTATTTATTTGTTTGTTTATTATTTTATTTATTTGTCATCTTAACTTTGAATCATCAGATTCTGGAACTTTTTGTGGCCAAAAACAAGACAGCTGCAATTGTGACGTCAGATTCATTGGACACGCCCATCCACGTGGCAGCTAAGTAATGATCCCAGTTTTCATACTTTTTTATGCGACAGGAGTCTCTATTCATCCACGTGTGTCATACGTGATAAATAACGACAAATTCTAAACCATTCTCAGGGCCAAGGCAAAACCTCACTGCCCAACGACAGTTAAGATTCAGCATAGGCAAAGGGTCGAATGGCAGGGATATGTTTACCCTATTCAGACCGGAGGGAGTGCCCGAATTGACTTTGAACGTTTATAACATCAAAAGCATTTCACCAATATCAACCAAACACCGTGACTTTTTTCTGCATTTATCTGAAAACATTTTGAGGTGACAGAGTTTTGTTGTAGACATGTGACGTTTTTTTTTTGTAGCAAATTTTACAATTTAATATGATTTTGCTATTGATTTATTTTGGCGTTTTGCTGACATGATGTTAATCCATGATGGCCTATCAAAGATGGCCGATCCAAGACAGCGGCCATTTAGTTCATATTCTGGGGAATACACATGGCATGAGTGACAACACGAGAGTGGCCTTTAAAACAAGTAACACAGCTCATCCTTTTTCCTGTCTTCCTTTTTAGATATGGCTGGACTGAAGCAGTGGAAAAGCTGATGGATCGACAGAACGCACGGATATTGGACCTACAGAACAGCCAGGGCAGAACTGCTCTTCACTACGCATGCTCAGAGGGAAATGACCATACAACGGAAGCGCTTTTAAAACTTGGAGCGACAGTAATGAGGTACGTTTTGGCTGCTACTTTTACTCCCAAGAGTGCAAAATATGGCAAAACAGCACGAACATAGGAACGTACTGCTCAGTATTTCGTGTTTGAAGGGTCACACTTTAGACAAAGTAGTCTAGAGTGATTTTCTTTGAACCGTGAAATAGTTACTAAGTTAGTAGGCACTAGTAGACACTAGTAGACAGTAATTCCATTGTTTTCGTTTGTTTAGTTTTAACTAATTTTGGCTAATTTTGATTAATTGCTAGATCCTGTTTTACGGTCTTACGAAAATCACTCTATTTCGTACCCGCTCAGATCAGTCAAGATTAGGTGTTTGATTTCTATTAATTAGAAGCCAGATTTTAAATCACGTGAACCCTGGTTCTTATCCTGACCTTATCTATAACTAATCCTTGACTAATCTCTGACTAATCTTTGTCTAATATCCTGGGATTTACAGGTGGGAAACAGAATTCCGTTTTCATCACTTTAGTGAAATTCACATATCCCAAGGACGGATGTGAACCTCACTTTCTCTGTCCACGCATCTTTTCTTGGTAGTTCCCTGTGGTAATCTTAGTTAGCTGTACAAGGTCCTGAGTATTGAGCTTGTGGATGAAAACTTGCACTTTTGTGCTACGTGTTTAACTATCATTATTTTTAGGCTTTCGTTGATACAAATAAGCTTCTTTGAAATTTGGTAGTTAAAATGGGCGACATTGCCCTTTTCATGGACAGCTAAATAACTTTCACCGCCATATGCACTGTATACAGCTATTTCAATTAAAATTGTCGGATGAAAGCTCAAAGCCTACAAGCCAAAACCGCAAGGTAGTATGGGTAGTTGTATCATTGTACCATCGTAGTTTCCGGTTGTCAGTGCGGACGCGACGGGAAAATGGGCAACACATTACTGACGTTTGCCTCCGTGTTCTAAAGGGGGAAAGCAAAAAAAAAACACGAATCTTATTGCCTTCAAAGCGTTCCTTTATTTGCCAGTGTGGGGAGATTAGAGAGCTTAAGCAACCACGACGGTGATGGCAGCGAGAACGGCACAAGTTTTAATGAGCGAAAACTTGCCTCTGCACGTGCGTTTTACATTTTGGTACATTTCTTTGCCGTTCCCTACAAAACAATAACGTTAAATGGTCAAATTAAAGGTTTAATGGAGAACATGAGCACACAACGGTTAATTTTCCTGTCTCTATTTGAACTTGAAACCATTCCCTACAAATTAAGCTCCTGGAAAATCCATTCTCGTTAAACAAACTAAACAAATTGGAACAAGTGACGTTTTCCTTGGTGTTGCCGTCGTTGTTGCTTAAGCTTATAAAAATCCCATACTACCTTGCGGTCTTGAATTGTAGGCTTTTAGTAGCTTTGCTTTCATTCGACAGCGTTAATCGAAATAGCTGTATAAGGCAGGTTCGTATTTTGGAACACTAACGCATAATACCTAAATTAAATATTCACCTTTTCAGAGATCAAAGTGAACGCTCTCCTCTTCATTTAGCTGCACTCAAAGGATGCGTCAGATGCTGTGAGGCCATTCTTGAGAAATTCGACGACTGCTATAATTTGGAAGATAAAGATAAGGTAATAGACTTTAATTGAATGCTTTGACCGCGTGTCCTACGTTTCCAAGACACTAAAACGTTTTGTAATAAATAGAAAGATTTTCTAAAAGATAACAAGCGCATATCTTCTAGCATTGTATACCTTATTATTTTCCGTCATCACTTGTCAATTTCTGAGCCCGGTTCTGGCTGTTATGACCCTTACCCACTCTTCTCCTTCTCGATCTCTGACTCTCTCTTCTCTCTCAGTCGCCTGTTGCTTTAAAAGTATAGCGTTACACACTGCTTTACTCTCCTTTATAGAACACAGCGTTACACTTAGCAGCCATTAATGGTCACGCACCTGTCGTGACTTTACTGCTATCCAGCGGAAAATCCACAATCACGTTGAACAGCACAAACAATAACATTCTTGACGCGGCCATTAAAGAGAAGAGGACTGTAGTTGTTATGGCGATTGCTGAAAACGACAGGTACGGTATGGTCCGGTTTCTATTAAGCTGATAGTGTCCAGTAACTCACAGAGCAAGAGCATTGGGTCTTGAAATGTTTGCACAAAACAGAAATCATTTCTAGTTGAGGGATCCGCCCCCCCCCCCCCCCCCCCCCCCCAATTTTCCCGGTAAATTCAAGAATGTTAAAGGTTTGACTTATAGTACGTCCAAAACTGTCTACGATAAGTCCGTCACGTGATTTAATGACCTCATAGGACGCGTAAATTGCATCAACATTCCAAATGGCCACCATCTTGGATCCGCCATCTTTGATTCCAGTTATGTTAGAAGGGCTTTGAATTAACATTCTTAACTTCTTTGATATTAAGGCAAACACCACCACATTTCGTGCCCTTTCATAACATTTTTTACCAACAAGTTAGTGTGATATTTCGTTGTTCGCGTGAGTTGATGTTTCCATGGCAACACGATTCTGATCCTATGTTTTCCAAAATTTGTATTTTTTTTTTACCTTTTAATCGTCGTAACTTTTAATTTTTATTACCATTTTATATTGATTTTCATTATATTGGACTCAATTTGGACAGTTTTTTGAGGTTTTTGGAGAAATCGAGAAATCGAAGATGGCGGCGGTGCAGATCTAATGATGTAATTCCCATCTCATTTGACGTCATCGTCCAATTTTGCGGACCTCAAAAGAAATAGTTTGGGCTCCAAGTATCACAGTCATAGCTTTAAACGTACATGCCGCTTCGTCTCAGGTACTTAAAAAATCCCAGGCGAAATTGTGTTAAAACCCTCCACTTTTGATAACTTTTACAAAATAAAATTGGCCCGGTAACTGTCTTGAACGCGCCCTGTAAACAACGGGTATAACCGAATTGAAGCCATTGGCTAGAAATGAAACGGCTTTCCTGAAAATGTTCCCTTAGTTGCGTTGCCTTGGGTGAGTCTTCCATTTTTCTTACGTCCTGTTCTACCAACAGATGGAGGGAGGTTTTGACCACGTGTTCCAAAGGTGTGGTTCCAACGTTGAAGAAACTGGTAAAAACCATGCCCGACACTGTTGTGGTACGTTGATACTGACACAAGACTAGTGTCTAACTAGAAAACTGTATGGTTTAGACGCTAGGCATTTCCTCACACGGTATTTATATATAGTTATTCGTCATAACGTCTTAGTAATTTTAGTTTAGCTAGATATATGTTTTCTTGTAAAAATAAACCATGGAAATGTGAAATAAAGTATTGTATTGTATTGTGTCAAGAGAGGATAAAGGGTAAGAGAGGCCATCACCCATACATGCCCTATTCCATAGGTAATCTGTCTCAAGTTATTTTTAGACTGGCACCAAGGCTGTAGAGATCCCAAGGGGTTAGATAACAGCCAATCACATGGCGCGAATATTTCCGCGTGGATAACTCACGCTTCTGAAAATAACTTGAGACACATTGTCTATGGAATAGGGCATGTATGGGTGATGGCCTCTCTTACCCTCTCTTGATTGTGTATCATATCGCAAATTTTAAACCAAAAAGGTCTTCTCACCTCCCCCGTGTGTGAATTTTAAAGCATAAAACTAATAAAGACTAATGCTTACAACAAACGCAGTTATGACCAAATCAGAATTCGAAAAAGCAAACAACATAAAACAAGTTCCTAGCACAGACAAATCTGCCACCAGCGCCAAGGAAGTGCACACATACCTTCCACCTGAGCTTTCGACATGTTTAAGATCGCTGATTAATTTTTTCTCTTTTAAAGTTTTCTTGGATAAAAATAACTATTGTTATCACCAAACAATATTTTTTACAGCGCTTTTTGGATCAGCTCGTGACTGAAACAGGAGATCCTTCCAGTGAGAGTTACAAGGTATGATGGTCTGGTTATCTGTTTTAAACATTAATTTGATAGTTTGCATAATCATCTACTCCACAATTTCATATAAACAAAACAACAACAAACGTCGCAACAGTAAAATTCAAACGTGTGCTCGCTGTGCTCACTCGTGAGATGTCGAAGATAAACACTCGAAGATAAATTTCATATCTCCGCTCGCCCATGTATTACCTTCTTTATTACATCCATTTTGAAATCACTGGTGATCCTTGCAATCTGATTGGCTCTCAGCAGTGCGATTTTTTCCCGAATCGCACAATTTTTTGCTCCAAATCCCATCTTTTTCTCAGCAGTTTTTGCTCCAAATCGCATCTTTTCCTCAGCAGTGCGATTTATTCCCGAATCGCACTATTTTTTGCTCTAAATCTCATCTATAAGTCGCATCAATATTGGTACTGACTAAAATCCTGTACTTGGACAATTAAATTGTGTGATTTCAAAATGGATGTAATAAAGTGGTAATTGAACTTTGTGTCGTACAATTTTGGTCTGAAATCATACTTTTTTGAAATCACGCGTATGATTTCAGACCAAATTACACTCCACTCAGTTCAATTACCATTATGTATAATTCTTTTTCAGGTTACTTATGACTTGAGTCTTATTCAAGGAAAATATGAAGAAACAGGGAAGAAACGACGTAAAGGAATCAGGGCTGAAAGAAAAGTATGAAGAAAGCTCAATAAAATAAGAGTATAGAATATGGTATGGAATGGTATGGTATGGTACAGTACAGCTGGAATGGCATGGTATGGTATGGTATGGTATGGTATAGAATGGTACACTTGATATGGTATGGAATGGTATGGTATAGCATAGTTGGAATGGTATGGTATGGAATGGTGTGGTACAGTTGGAATGGTATGGTATGGAACGGTATGGTACAGTTGGAATGGTATGGTATGGTATGGTACACTTGGTATGGTATGGAATGGTATGGTACAGTTGGAATGGTATGGTATGGAATGGTACACTTGGTATGGTATGGAATGGTATGGTACAGTTGGAATGGTATGGTATGGAATGGTACACTTGGTATGGTATGGAATGGTATGGTACAGTTGGAATGGTATGGTATGGAATGGTATGGTATGGTATGATATGGTACAGTTGGAATGGTATGGTATGGAATGGTACACTCGGTATGGTATGGAATGGTATGGTATGGTATGGTACAGTTGGAATGGTATGGTATGGAATGGTATGGTATGGTACAATTGGAATGGTATGGTATGGAACGGTATGGTATGGTACAGTTGGAATGGTATGGTATGGTATGGTATGGAATGGTACACTTGGTATGGTATGGAATGGTATGGTACAGTTGGAATGGTATGGTATGGTATGGTACACTTGGTATGGTATGGTATGGTATGGTATGGTATGGTATGGTATGGTATGGTATGGTATGGTATGGTATGGTATGGTATGGTATGGTATGGTATGTACTATTTACAATATGAGTGGCGATGTTGTATCGGATTTACAATCTCGAGCCGAAGGCGAGAGATTGTGAATCCGATACAACATTGCCACGAATATTGTAAAGTACTTATGATATTTTACACTCCATTGTTATGCAAACATTTTCTATTGTTTCTGAAAACCGACGTGGATAAGGTTATGTAACACACTGTTAATGAACAAGCTTTTTCTTTTTTAAACAACACCAACGTGGATTTGGTTATGTAACACACTGTTAATGATCAAGCTTTTGTTTTTTTAAACAACACCAACGTGGATAAGGTTATGTAACACTCTGTTCCTGAATAACCTTTTCTTTTTTAAACAATAGTGTTTTGTGGGCGAAAAATCGAGACAAATTTGAATATTCACTTCGGTATAGCTGCTCAGCCAGAGGAGTCGTAACAAGCATGGCTCGTCAGTTTAGGAAACCAAAAAGTCCTAAAGAGGAGGAATCTTGGTTGAAAGAAACTGTTCCTCGTAATACTAGGAACAGCACTAAATGGAGTGTTAAAATATTTGAAGAGTAAAACGAGTCGGTTGGATTTCCCTGTAATCTGGAAGAGATCCAAGATGTAACGGTTCCAATCACTGAACTGTCACCTGCATCTCTGTTTATACAGAATACTAATAGATCTATTAGTATTCTGTATATATACAGAATACTAATTAAGGTCATTATTTATTGTATTAATTTATCAACCCCAACATTTCCCTGCTGACTATTCAAACCCTCCCCGTGCTTTCAACTACTTGGGATTATTATCGCGTATACAAGTATGTTCACGTGAACTTAATGCTGCGCAGAGATTGGACAGAAACCTTATGAATTATTAATGAATATTATAAGGTACGGTACAGTTGGAATGGTATGGTATGATATTGTATGGTATGGAATTGTTTGGAATGGTACCGTTATGACATGGTGTAGCATCGCATAGTATGATATCAAAAATAAAAAATGAACAGTTTGGGCTTCGACGATCAATGCAGATTGAAAGAACATTGAGTAGCTTTCAACGTTAAAATAATAATTATTATTAATTATCATTATTGATTTTTTACAGAATTCTAGATCTTTCCACGATGGTCTTGTTAATGTCCTAAACGGGATGAAGTCCAAAATGAACTCACTGGCTCTAATAGAGGTTAGGTCCTGGAATGCCTGATTTAATAAACTACAGATAGTTTAACATTACGTCATTATGGTCATCATCGTCGTCCTAATCATCACAACAATCATCATCATCCTCATTATAATTATAACTGATCTTCATCACAGTCATGATCATTATCTCATCATTATCATCAACATCACCATCGCCATTGTCATCGCCATCGTAATCCTCATCATTACCATCATCGTCAAAATCACCATTAATCATCAGCATCATCATTAGCATCAATACATCGTGATTATCACCGTCATTATCATCAACATCATCATTATCTTCAACATCATCGTCGTCATCATCAACGTCATCGTCGTCATTATCAACATCGTCATCACTGACCATCGTCATCGTTATCACGTAATTGTTATCTTCATAGCCAACATAGACACCGTCATCCTCATAGTCATCATTGTTTTCAATTGTCTCATGAATTATGTTTTAGACCATGGCCATTCATCGCCGAGAACGTTGCCTGACTCATCCCATCACATTTCATTTGTTGAACAGTAAATGGTGAGTCCAGTATAAAATCAAACTCACGCATCCTCACAACTATAGTGTTTTAACTTAAAAGTCCACGGTGAAGTCATACAAACATAACAGCATTGTAACAAAGTCAATTGTTTTATCCTATGATTTGTACCATACCCCCATATACCATCAAAGTGAGTGTGATGATGACTTCCACTCAGGTTGTTAATGAAAGCGTCAGTCGACGTCAAAAACAGCAATTTTTTTCATACGCTATGATCACAGATTAATTTCCTCCATAGAACCACACCAGGTACTAGTTGGGAGTGAACATTGAGACCTGAGAAACAAACATTTCAAATTTAACAGAAAATTGTTAACCGACCTTTCCAAACTTGACAGTAATTAAAGGTAAACACGCGTCTACCTTGAAACAGTTCTACCCAGTGGTCAGAACCGGACTTGAAACCGAGACCCTCGAATATCAAGTTCGTCGACCAAACCACCACAATCCAAGTCTGGTTGTTGCAACAATGGGGAACTGTTAGTTTAAAGTGTAGACTGTACAGTGGGGGTTCTAAGAGAGGGACCTCACGTTTTCAAAACTCCCCCCCCCCCCCCCCCCCCCCCTTCCAACGTCTGGACCCACCACTATTATTCCTCTATTTTCCCTTGTCTTCGTCGAGATAGACCCTTGAAAGTCACGGCGCGCTAAAATCTGAAGAGAGTACAACAATTATACCCACGCTACCCCCTACCCCCCTCCCTGAGCGCATCGTGCCATTCAAGATGACGGCTAAACGATCTCAACGATTGAACTCGACGAACGCAGGGGGAAACAGTTAAATGTTGACTGTTTATTCAAGGTGTGATTAAAGTTTCAAATGAATAATTTCTGCATTTCAGGAAAAAATTTGGCTGGATAACATTCGCTTTAAACCTCTTTTTCTACTTGCTGTTCATTGGACCGCTGACCGCATTAGCCGTGTATTCACGCGTCAACGAGGATGAGCTGTGTGGGTTCAATTCTTCCAACCCTGAGGAGGTTGGTATGGAATCTTCCCTTGAAAAAATAGATATTAACTAACTAAAATCATGGCCTACGTAGTTGTTCCTGAGCGGATCAACGCCAACCTGGGAGTAAAATGAATTGCCAAAAAAATAAGGCGTAACTTTTGAAACATTTCCCACGGTGGTTTGGGAACTCGATCTTAATTAGCATAGATTTTGGCGATTTTATTCCACCGTTTTCTCCGTATTTAATGAATAGTTTGAGCAGCTATATCAAACACTCGAAAGATTGTTTCATCAAGTTTCCAAACCTCTCGTAGTTGTTAAAAAAAAGACTCGGCTGCGCCTCGTTTTTCAACCCATTTCTCAGTGTTTTGGAAACCTTGATGAAACACTCTTCCGCGTTTTTGATATATTGCATACAAACTTCTAAAGTGACTCCAATGTTTTCTGCCCAACATTTCAAATTTGTCTAGATTCTTCTGTTTCTTCATTCCCAGAAGAGACTCCAAAACAAAATATGACCAAAAAACCGACCAAATAACAAACGTTTTGCGGGTATTTATTGGTTGGTTGCGGAAACTATTGTTGGTTATCTTGTACTTGTGGTGTGGGTATTGATTATTGTCAACCCACTTCTCGGTGTTTCGAATTTTGATGAAACACTCTTCCTCGTATCCGTGTATAATCTAAAACGTAATCGTTTGTTGTTGTTTTTTTTTCAGGACAAATTCAGCTACTCGTGCACATTGTCCAGTAAAAATGTGGTAAGTGAAGACACTCGCAAATGTTTCTTTTATTTTAAGCTTAGACGTTTTCTACAGTCATAACCGTGTCGCAATTTTTTCACATATTTTCAAAAGGTTGTTCAAGGATTGAACTACTTCGTTCTAATACTTGCGGCAGGTCATCTTCTGAAGGAAATTTTCTCTCTTATTTCTCAGGTGAGCGTAAAAATCAGCTTGGTGTGAAAAGCATCACATTTTAATTTTAAAGGAAAACAAGTCTCTAGATAAACTTTTCCTTCATTGAAAGATAGCCAGAATATGTTTTTTTGAAAATATATTGCTTTCTGTATTTTGCCTTCCTTGTCAAAATTTACGCAGCTTTAAAATGCAATATGGCGACTAAGTAGCCACAGCCTGGCTATGACGTCACACTAGCCGTAACTCGAGCGTGAAAATGACGGGCATGCGAACTATTGTCTCAGATCGGATCGGCGAGAGCTTCATTTTATACTTCGTAATTCAAGCTGTGATTATTTCATCCAACTCTATCGAGCCTAATCATGGCTTTTTTCGCAAGGGGAGAAAAATCAATATAGGGAGGCATCCGAAGGTGAAACTTCTGGCAAGTAAACATTTCAGGCTACTTGGCGATTCGGTTTGCAGCATGGCCTTCTAACTCTACTGTCTCGTAAAAAAGACCTCCTTGCAATTTATTGCAATTTTTTGCATTTTTTCCGAAGATTGGCGGAGATTTACCAAAACGTTTAAAGTGTTCTGAGGAAAATCGGAAGATGTTTCGATTGTAGACCAACTTTCAGCTCGTTTACATTTAATAAGGCAAGCATGGTCACTCTTCAAAGTAAAGATAAAATAAATGTTTTCACACGTGTTGAGATATGATCGTTTTTCAGTTTTTTTTTTTATTGAATTTTATATTACAAAATGTTCTTAACCCTCGGACGTACACGCCAACTTATACCCCCACCGTTGAACAACGAGGGAGAGGGGGGTCATGTGCTCCACAAGATAAGGTAAATACTGTATTATGGGTTTGGCGCTGCTGAGGATCCGTGACGTCATCTAAAATGGCCGCAAAATTCAAATTTATCGGGAAAATGAGGAAATTGCAAATATGTTTTTCAACAGTTGTAAAATATGATGCAATTAATTAAAACATTTTGCTGCTTTTGGTAGCGTTTTATATGTTATTTCCACCGAAAATAGATAAACCAAAATGTATCTCAAGAATAAACAATGTGTTAACATTAAACTCTCTTAAAAAGTCGGAGAAAACCTTAAGGGGGATGGCAGATCCGAGGGTTTAACACCGTGATTTAATTCACAGAAGAGGGCGTACTTTTTGGATGTCAGTAACTACATGGAGTGGGTTTGTTATTTAACGGCCATGGTCTATTGCATACCACCCTGTGATTGCAAAGCTGGTGACAAGCGACGAGTGGCTGCCGTCTCTTTGTTCTTTGGATGGATGAATCTTTCCTTGTTTCTTAGGAAGTGAGTTGCGTTTGCTGCTTCCATTATTGAACTTTGTTACAAAATGTTTGTTTGTAATTAGAATGGTTTTCAATTGCATGTCGAAAGTAATTTCGCGATTGCTTTGGTTTTAATTGTCAATCTTTGTGATTGGGTAACAAATCTCGCGCCACTTTCTCGACCAATCAGAAGTAAAACCAAAACCAATCGTGACTTGCTCGCACGCGTTTTCCCGCGTTTAGCGCCGGCTGCATGTATTTGCTTCTAGCGCTGATTGGTTCATTGGACTATCTGTCTCTGTTTTGATTGGCCGGATTAATTACTTTGGTTTGGTTTTACTACACTCAAGTAAAAACCGCTCTGAAGGGACTATTGTAATGTCACGATAAAAGATAACATCAACGTATAACGCGGAATGCTTTTGTTCGGTTCCACGATATATTAAATATCCAATGGTGTGGAGAATGCACCGCGGTCAAACGTCCGAGGCGTTTTTCGTTTTATTTAGTGGGATTTTATTTAATATTAAATGGAAATATGGGCAAGGATGTATAACAAAAATTAGTTGACGTATAACTATCTTTTAATTTTTCTCAAAAATTGAGCTTTTTTCTGTTGAAAACTGACCAAATCATTGGACTGATCAAAATTATGTTGGCAAATGGCGCCGACAATTCTGCAGTTGACAGTTTTTAAACGCTTGGAACGTTTTCAGTAAACTTTTAAAACGTTTGGTAAATTGACAGTGTATTGGCAATATATTAAACTTTGAACAGTGAAAATGACAACCTTAACTTTTAAGTACTTTGCTTAACTTTTGCAAATTTCTCTCGTTTGACCGCAGTTAAGGATAATACAGCCAATTGTGGTGTCCTCTTAGTGTATAAATTAGAGGATTAAACAAACGGATTGAACCCGGGAATGCAGAACACAACACACAACTCCAGTTCGGCCATGTGCCATCATGCTTTATTCCTACTTCATGTAATACATCACATAAAACATACATACATACATGAACTTTATTTCCACACGAATTGTAGGGTAGTAAGAAGGCTAATATCTCCGTGCAACATAAAACTAGCAGTAATCACAGATATCGATTTATGGAGACGCGTTCTATTGAATTTCCGGCGGAAATGAGCCCCTGAAAAAAAAACAATAGGGGCGGCCATTTGGAAGACCGTCTACCAAAAAATCTCAAATTTTACTGCACATAAACCACAGGACAACCAACACGAAATTAGAATTGCGTTCTTCGAACGCGATAAACTATTTACATTACAAATATATCTAATATGATACTTAAAAAGAGACTGTCTTCAACAGACGTTTAAAACTAATTACAGAACACTCACTCCTGATGTTACCCGGTAATGCGTTCCATAATTTCACCGCACAGTAAATAAAAGAGTGCAGTCCATACGTGGCAGTTGCTGGTTTTGGTAATGATAAAATGTCAGTACCTCTAAAATTATAAATAGACGGTCGTGTGTAGTAATTAATTCCTTTAAATACTTAGGATAATTATCAAAGTGTAAGCATTTATAGATAGTAGTTAACATACTTAGTATTCGTTGATTGTAAAGAGAAGTGCTACCTCATGTAATACACGACACCAATCAAAAGGGGGTATTCCATGAGTTGTACGAAGCGATTATTTACCTGCCATAATATGCTTGGTACATGTTTCGCGCTTACAAAGATTCTTCCCTGTTTCATTTGCAGGTTGGCTTCCTATGGTCAATACGTGATCATGTTAATCACGATGTTTGTGACTCTAACAAAGGTTTGTTGATACCTTAAAGACCAAGTTTTGCCCAATATACATTGCGCGCTGCGAGCATCGGCGGCCATTTTCATGATGTTAAAAAATCCGGTAGGTCTTGTCCGTTTGCATCGCCATGTCAGTTGTTTAAAAACGTTGCTCTTAGCTCTTTATCAGGCAACACTTAAGAACGCATTTTAATATAACAAGTTTGAAGAAAAAAGAAGCACGAGACGATATAATTCCTTTCAGTTTTCCGCGAGAAAAGCAAAACCCCGGAAAACAATAGAAGCCTCGCTCCCATGTAAACCAAAACGATAAAAGGGTCGCGTGAAGCATAATGGATAATACTGGGTCTTTAAATATGAACAGTACTTTCTTAAGCCTTTAACTCCGAAGAGTGCCAGAATCAATATTCATGAAAAATCCCCAATTTCATTTTGTAAATTATTGAAAAACAAATGATTACAAGCAAAAGTATTGCCGAAGTCGTCTCATTTGAATGTCACATCATAGGATTTTGTCCACAAACTAAAAAGTTAGAACTACACTTACTACATGTCTCCATAATTGACTCTGAAAGTGGAAGGGTTAAGGCACTACAATGAATTGCGATTATATTTCTTTTAAACTGAAATCTGGTGAGAAAAAAGTTAAGCATTCCTACATCACTCCCTATAGAGTGTTCCTTTAATCGTTTGTCACTGTGATAAACAATATTGTTTCGGGGATGAGAAGAAACGAAAAAGCCTGGTATACCAATTTTTGCGTAAATTACAGGTTATGTAGCAGGTAGCATTTGCAAAGATTCGTGTAAAAAGATAACTGATTGATCGTTAAAGTCTGGATATTTTGTCCCAAGAGTTGATGAGTACAATTCTATTACCGTATTACGAAATTGTATTTCTGTGCGCATGCGTTCCTTTACAGATGAGTCTCTCACGAAATTCTGGGTAGTATTGTATGTCCCACTATCAAAGCTGCTAATTACTCGTGGCAGAATGCCAACGAGTATTAAAATGAACAGTGATTCATGGTCAGAAATAGACACCTCTTCTAGAAAATTCTAGAAACTTCTTTTTGGAATGTTTTTGCGATTAGACATTAGATAAGAGCCAGACCTGAATATTTATTTATCACATAGGTCTGTCGCCCAATGTTGAGCATTTTAGACCAGTCTGAAAGAAAATATTTGGGAATTATTGTGCAATGTGTTATTTTGTTGGGTGAAAGAATAGACGAAGACTTCGTAAGAGAGTAGTCTTACTTTTCAGATATAATTTTATGTTTCTCCGTAAAAGCACTTAAAGCACTAAATAATGCACTGGGTTTGATGAAGACGCCACTAGTTCAAGCTGTGTACAGCTTCTTATTATAAGTGGTTTCAAGATACAGCTAGAGCTGATAAAATTGTATTTCTGAAAAAAGCATTCGAGGTTTAATTTCTTATCTTACTTATTTCATCACTGATTCTTTTGAACCTGTTTTATTAATAACACTTCGTTCAGTGCTTGTTTTAAATTGTATAATGGAAAGAAATTTTTCTTATTGCAAGGATTTAAGTGGTGAACCATGCGCGTTTGAAAATACGAGTTTGAAAAAAGAACATTCTTCAGACATGCAATGCGCGAGACTGTAAAGGTCAACCGGAAATTTAACGCATTAGGTCATTACGTGACTTGATTCGCACTTAGGTCCGGGGGGGGGGGGGGGGGTACTCAACAAAGTTTTGTACGGGGATGCTCCGCCCCGAGGTCCAAACCCTTACCCTTTCATATACCGTTTTTGACAGAAAAGGTACCCCTTTCATATACCTTTCATTGAAAATGGTACCCCTTTCATATACCTTTCGTTGAAAATGGTACCCCTTTCATATAGCCTTTGCGTGCGTCTGTTTGTTATATTTTGAAAGGCCCTTTTTATAATACTTAAATTGCAGTTTTCCCTACCTTTTTTATGCTTCAACTTGTGTTTTCGCTACCATTTCCTATTCTTCGTGAAATCCCTACCCTTTCACATACTTCAACTCGTGAAATCCCGACCCTTTCATATACCTCGAGCCTCAAAAAGGTACCCCTTTCGGGCGGAGCATCCCCGTATAGCCCATTATAGGGAGTACCCCCCCCCCCCCCCCCCGGGACTTAGGTTTGATTTACATGATTTGTGTTTTATATAACTTTGCATTTCAGTTAGCGATCGTGTCGGCTAATGAATGTAGTGTTACTTTTCAGACATAATTTTATGTTTCTACGTAAAAAGCACTCAAAACACTCGGGAATCAATACTGCAATGGGTTAAAGACGCCACGAGTTCAAGCTGTGTACAGCTTCTTCTTCTGATAGAACCTGCTCACCAAAATGTAATTTCTTAACTTTTTAACTTCCAAGAGTGCCAAAGAACAAAATTCAAGAAAAATTCCAAATTTTCTTTTGTAAAATATTGAAAACCTTATGGTACCATGAAAATGGACGGCTGAAGAGGTTTCATTTGAATGATCACTCCATAAGATTTCGTCAACAGACTCAAAAGTTAGAACTACAGTTACATGTCTCCATAATTGACTCAGGGAGTGAAAGGGTTAAGCATATGATACAAGGTTCAACATTTGTTGCTTAACAGCTGTTACAATGGCTGTTCAACAAATGTTGAACAGTGTATCTTGCCATATTTAAAGGGGCTATGTCACCATTTTTAGCGTTACTTTAAAAAGCCAAAATACATCTTTATATCAGTGAAATTCCAAAAATAAGAATCCAGTTTTGTTTAAAATTATTCTACTAGTGCTCGAAAAGTAAAAATAAGTGTCTTGGGCTGCAGATGGCCAGGATGGAAATGGATTGTATCTTGAAAAAACTGGGCCAATTTTTTCAAGTTTATCGCTTGTGTTTTAGAAAATTCGCTAAAACTCCGATTATGGTTTATTTTCTCTGCTAAAATTCACTTGATATCTTCCTGTTAGTGTTCTTTAAGCATTTCGTGTACGACAAAGGTACGTAGTTTTAATTTGCGACGGTTTTGACCCGAAAACCTCAAAATCACCATGACATAGCTCCTTTAATGTTGAAATAGGCCATGACAACATGTTGAACGTTGTTGAACCTTGTTGAACAAAAATAGAGGCAGGCTCGTTCAATAAGTTGAACGACGTCATTCAGTCGTTTTAAAATAATGAATGTGTTTTCTACTCTTTCACCAAGTTTCAAATCATTCAACATTTGTAGGGCAACAAATATTGAATGATGTTATCCACTTACACTTTTTCTCTCAAATCTAAAAAAGTCGACAGTTATCCAATTTTGTTTTTTTTTTCCCGCAGGTTTTGCTTCTTTGGGTGTTGTTTATCATGGCGTTTGGAACAACGTTTTTAATGCTGATGGATAAAGTAAGTTCGTTTGTATAAAACCATGCATTTCAACCTAAATCGGTTTTTGTTTATTTGGTTGCGTTGTCCCATAGAACACTTTCCGACCGATTTTGGTTGAAAACGCGGTTAATCCTTGGAATAATCATTGCCAGGTTTTCTCTGTAACTCTGTGAAGCGGGTAAGCAGATGGCGGAAATTCGAGAAGATTTTCCCCTTGCAATTGTGCTGTCAATGTGTTCAGAGAACGACTTTCTGCCCGTATTAGTATTAGTATTAGTATTAGTGGATACGTTGAGGAAATAGTCCAAGGTTTTAATATCATCTTCTAAAAAGACCACCATTTTGTTTCTTGACAATTTTGACGAGTGACGTGCAGAAATGATGGCGATACACGAAACTGATGCCTGTTTTAATCAGGTTCCGAGCTGGTTGAAACGTTAATCAACCAACCCAAACCCAACCAACCGTAAACGGTTGATCCAAATACAACACAGCAGATTATGCTAGCAAAACAGCAATAGAAATATAGACAATTACCTGTGGATCTCGGGGAGGAGCCCGGTGGGACCGGGACCCCCATATGTTTCAGTCTCTAACATTTTCACTCCCCCCCCCCCTCCCCCTCCCCCCGGGGACCCCTAACGATAGAGTCTGGATCCTCCACTGATTCATCATCATCATCATCATCGGTCGGCTGAAGAACAGTCGACTGTAAGGCTTCTCCAACTGGCTCGGTCTTGGGCAGTACGCACGATGTGATCCTCTGAGAAGTAAATGTTGGGGTCAATCCATTCCTGGACTTGGCGGGAGAAGGACTTCCGCGGTCTGAGGGTCTTCTCCCGTGAGAGGGCCCATACAAAGCGTAAATCCACTGATTAAATATTTAAAAAAATTGTGAACAAATAAACAAAAATATCAATCAACCAATAAATAACTAAGGTATATATTAATGTAATGAGATAGAACAAACAGAGTATGCGAATTTACTTAAAATTTGAAACCGAGAATTTAAAATTATCCATTAAATATACTGGACCAATTGCAAACAAATCAGGTAGAGAGAATTAAACCAAAAGGACGGGAAGTGTGAAATGTGTCTTCAAATAGGAAAGTATTTGTTTACCATTATTGCCTCATTAGCATATGCGCCTGTATTCTCTAATCGAGCCGGCTACAAAATATCAACTCTGAATATTGAAAGGGTACAGCGCGATTAGCTTTCTCTGGAAAATTGAGCCCGATATACTAGATACTCTTCGTGCAATGGTCTTCTAAAAAACTAAAAAAATTACAAAAAACGTTTGGTTCATTAGCGCTTTTTCCACCCAGCAATTTTAGAGTAAATTTGTATGCTACAATGAAACAAAATGCAAAAATGTTATCAGCATGTGTTCGCCTATATAAATGTCCAAGGATCCATGTGTATTTTTTATTTTATTTTCGTAGGAACCGTTCAATGCTTTTGGCCAGTCAATGATGACAGTGTTTGTGATGACTCTCGGTGAACTCAATTACGATGGCAACTTTAAAAACCTGACTTTCTCGCCACTTGCCAATTTCCTGTTTATCGTGTTTGTACTTCTAATGCCGATCATATTGATGAACATGTTGGTAAGAGCAAGTAAGGCTCAAACTAATGGCAGAACAAATTAATACCAAAAGTTATCGAAAGAAACCTGTAACTAAGCTATCTTGCAGGGCCCGCGGAGCATATTTTAAATTGGAGGGGGGGGGGGGGGGGGGCTAAAGCGAACGCGTCAGCGGGAGCCATGTAGGGGGTCCAGGGGCATCCCCCCCTGGAAATTTTTTAATGTAAGTCGTCTAAAATGGGCGGAAAATGCACCGAAAATTGTTAATCGTATGGCAAATGACAAAAATGACACAACATATTTAATGGTTAACTCATCGGTAACACTGCCATTTATATCACAATAACAAAACATACCCTTGCATCTTAAGCTCAAATTAACAGACAGAAGCTTCATGCAACACCTGCTAACTTATTGTTAACTGACCTGAGCCTTTTCTAAACATTGTTTTAAACACAACGAACAAAATAACTGCTCCTGAAGGAGCTATTGATAAAAATAACGACTGAGTATGATAACATACGATAGCATTACAGATTAAAATCATTTTCCTTAAAGATGCCGAAATTTCTTTTTCGATTTCCATTTCGACCAACAAACTCGTTAGCCACGTCAATAAGGTAAAGTTTGTCCGTTCTCTGCTTATGACTGTTGAGGATAGTCAGGTTGCTGAACCTATCTTGCGTCATTGTCGAACGGAGCCACGTTTTCAACCTTCGAGCAGCGGAAAACGATCGTTCGCCAGCTGCGCTGGTTGCCGGGTTTACGAGAAGGATCTTGCAGATCGTAGTGATTTCGTTTATCATGCTCTCTTCAGGTTCCGGTAACTTCTTGATGTAAACTAGAATATCATCAAAGCAGTTTAATTCATCGTCCTTCACTAATACTTTAAAAATTTCTAATTGGACTTTTAACGTTCCAACAGTTACATCATATCATCACTGTAATTGGTTTAAATAAATTGAAGCTCTGTTGAGTAGTCTTGCGAGTTAAGTGCGTTTACTAACAAAGACTCCATCTTCGCGTATTCGACAAAGCTGGGCTGTTTGAAACGCTTGTCCACTGCATTGACCATCAGATCAATGGCCTCAAAGTATATGCGTCGGTAGCGGTCTTGTGGAGTCGCAGGATAAGATGGTGCTCCATTCCCAATTTCAAACCTAATAGGTGCGCGTGTTCTTCGCGGTGAAGCTGGCTCTAAAATCGAGGGATAATTTTTGCTCTTCAGCCGTAAAACTGATTCATAGAATTATTGGAAATTTGCATCAGTTCGCATCTTTTGTAAAACCTCTTTTGTAAGAGAAGCGAATCGTTGTCCACTAACGGCTGACATTTTTGTCTTTTGCAATGTTTTAGACAAATTATCTGTATATGGAAACAGCCGCTCTCCTAGATTTAGACCAAAGAAGAAGTCAAAGGTGTTCATTTGTGCCTGGCACCCAATAATCCTTCCCCTTATTTCCGACTGCAGATTTTGGTCTAGGGAAATGATCCATTCCTGGAGAAGAGCTGCGTAGTTATCCAGGATTCGTTTAATGCAGCTCGCGCGCAATGTCCATTTAGTAGGGCAAAGACTAATTCTGCCTTTGGCTGTAGATTCGGCTTCTTCAAGGTTTTCTTTAATGTCTCCCAGTAGTTTTTCACTTTTGGGGGAAAACTTTATGAGGGTCACTATTTCTTTTGCTGTGTCCATGGTAGTTGATAACAACTTACTGTTCTTTGTGGTGTATTTCACGCTTAGACTTAATGAGTGCCAATGACAGTGAGTAGCATGTGCCTTCGGTTGAAGGTCCTTGACTCTCTTGGCTACTCCTGTTTTATGCCCTTTCATGTTGCTGGCTCCATCATAACATTGTCCTCTACAGTTAGCTAATGATAACTGCAGTTTTAATAAAACATCTTTTATAGATGACACTATAGTCTCCGCACCAATGTCAGGTGCGTTGTAAAACCCGAGATAATCTTCATGGACATCTAGTTGTTTGTCAGTCCATCTTATACAAAGAGTTAACTGCTCCTTGTTGCTGATATCTGTATATTTGTCACATATAATAGAGAAGAAACCGCCACGAATATCAGAAACTAAATCGCGGATGACAGAATTTGACATAATGGAAATTATTTCATTTTGAATGTCATGTGACGTGTATTTGTCGTTTTTCTTTTTAATCCATTCTAATGGCCCTGTCACACTATTGCGTATCGTACTGGCGTATGCCAGCGTATGAAAAATATCACTCATACGCTGGTATACGCTGTCATACGCTAGGCGTACGTTAGGCATAAGTTGTATACGTTTGAAGCATGGTCGCATACGGTGGCATACGCTGGCATACGGTGACGCAGAAAAAAAATTTTAATCATGCTTAAAAATTTTGTGCGTATTCGGACGTATGGTTTATACGCTAAGCATACGCTAGGCATACGCTGAATACGCGAGAGTTACGCTAGAGGTACGTTACTCATAGGTCTAGTACGCTGGTCATTTTGTGCGTATGAAAATTATTTTATGAATTTTCATACGCAACTCATACGTTTCTCTCATACGCAATAGTGTGACAGGGCCTTAAAAGAAGAGGTTGATCTTTCCCCCTTAGTTTTAACAGCTGAATTAAGTTAGTTTCATCATCGGTGTCACCCTGCACGGCCAGCCTTTGGCGAGCAAGATACTGCAAACATTCGATGACTTTTATAAAACACAGACGGTTCGTTTCCATTTCCTTTTTTGCTGAGTTGCTGGACATTTCCAATACGTTTCCGCACGTTTTGGGAAACCTCAGTTGATAATCAAGGGCCATCTTATGACATTCCGAAACTTGATTTTCCTTAAAACAAGTCAAAGCCTTTTTCCAGTTTGTAAAGCCTTGTGAAATGAAAGCCAACTCTTTGCTTTTTGCAGCTAGAAGATTCAATTTTGCATTTTGTTGTGAACAAATGAAACATACAGAATCGTCTTCTTCATTATAGTGAAGCCAGGGAAATTCCGTGAACCACTTTGCTTGAAATGCGCGATTCTGTTTACCATATTGTTTCTTCAGAAAGGTGAAATCTACTGGTTGAAAAGGCTCTGTTATATCAACGCCTGAAGCTTACTGGTTGATGCCGACCAATGTAACTGACTGGTAAGATTTTTTGGGTGGAGGTTCTAAACAAATATATATTAAATGATAATATTATTGCCTGATACAAAATAAGTGTACAATTAACAAGTAACAGGACAGCAAACTTGGCCAAAAAGATAAAAAAAATCCTCGGACTGACAAATTTTCAAACTATATAAAGCATGTCACTAAAGAAAATTGCTAAGAATAATCGAGTAAAGAATTAGAAATCATGTTAAATAACCTGAAACAGAGAGTGGTTCACGTTTTGGAAAGAAGTCTGAAAATGTTGTTCTTTTTTTTCCCAATGTCGGTGGCTTGTGAAGACCCATCTTACCCATTCATGTTGCCATAGATTGTATGGGCTCCTTTGTTGGTTATGACCGCAGGATTAAATGACCCAGGATGTTCAGAACTGTACATAATTCTCCGTTTCAAATATTTATAGCGATATAAAGTTGTCATAAGAAAACGTTTCTCTACAAAATGCACGAAACGACTTCTCTCTGATCCTTTTAACTTATAAACTAACGAAATTTTACCTCCATATGTTGAACCAAAGCCGATACAAAACAAATGAAACGAGAAACAACAGTTTCAATGCCATTGCCGTAAGAGTTAGAGGCCATGAAATTGAAATGACACAATTTAACTCTTGAATTTAATTAGACGTTTGTAATGTCAGTTTGCATCGCGTCTACTCCATCTGATATTGTTTTTTATTTTTTTTCATTGAGAACTAGAACAAGAGTCACATTTTATCAACAAAGCGTTTCGAAATGTCCATTAATTTATAATAGATATATTTTTTCTTAAAAGTGGGCGGGGGGGGGGGGAGGGTAAAGCCCCCCTAGCCCCTCCCCCTGCCCGGTGCCTGTCTTGAATTCATCTTCAAGTTGTACTATAAAGGTGACAGAATATATTGACTGCCGTAGGAGTTCGGTAGGATTCCCGTAAGAGTCCTGTCGGTGACGGAGTTGAATTGAGGTAAACCTCGGTTACTGGTTTGATTGTGGTACAATTGCGGTACAATCGCGGTAGCACCGCGCTTTAACCGCAGAATAGGTCAATAGCCTGACACTCACATGTCTGGAGTACTGTTTAAAAAACGAGCAGAAGTGTTTTATCAAGTTTTTTAAAACTTGAGGCGAATCCGAGACTTTTTAACCTGAAAAAACACGTGCTGCAAGTGTACACATTCCACAAAAAAGCGTGTCCCTACGGAGATTAAACAAATCCGCTTTTGTGCAAGGAGGAAATAAGCGGGCGACCCCGTAGCTGTCCAAACGATGTCTGTGATTGGCGAACGATACAATTGATATATCACTTGAACAATGCCCCTATCCCTAATCCCTATCCCAGCGGGACAAATCTATTGTTTTCTTAAATAAGCATACAAGAAAAACAGGTAGACTGATTAGCATACAATACATCTGTCACATCTTCGACGAAGTAACCATTGCTTCCCGGGAATCCACCGAAAAATGCTATACCAAAGTTGACAGGTGCGGTGGAAAAAACGTCTGGCATTTTTTTTTTCTTTATATAAACATTACGTGTGGTCTTTATATAAAGATCACTGTGGTCATTTTAAAATCATTCTCATTAAAAATTCTGCTAGAATTGCATTCTTAGCACATTCAACCCCACTTTCCCCCGGTACTGAAATCAAATCTCTTTCCTGGCTTTTCAGAATGACCATGGATTATCAGGTATGAAGTTTCATGCACGTGGTCAATTTGACGTCTCGGATAGGCTCATGTGCTAATAAATTATTAATGAGTTTTTGAAGTTTACTGAATGCTAAAGCCAATTTTGACGTTATTAACTATTTAAGGTTGGTCTGGCCGTTGGAGACATAGACAAAATTCAGCAGAATGCTTTGATGGATCGTTACGTCCAACAGGTAAGAAATGTTAGTGGTAGTTTATTGGTGTTGCGGATGGTATGATCACCAAATGACGTAAAACAAAAGATTCAAAAGACACTGAACAATACCCACACCACAACACAAAAGCTAACCAACAATGGCTTCCGCAACACCAAGAAACACCCATTTTAGAGGTTATGTCCAGCTATTACACGACATTATAATATGACCGTACGGCCCCGCTGACGCAATCCTACAGAAAATAGAATCGCAAGGTGACGTGAGCGGGGCCGGACGGGTTGACGTGAGCCGGTCCGGAAAAAGCCGTCCGGCCCCGCTCGTGTTCAAGCGACCTCGAACTGCACGACTATTCTTGTACTTTCTAGTCATATTATAAAATACTTATTGACTGAGTTAGGTCGGGCCGGACGGGAAAATATTTGGCTCTCGGTCATGGCGCACGGAACGCCATGACTTCGAGCCAAATATTTTCCCGTCCGGCCCTCCCACTCAGTCAATAAGTGCATAAAATACTCCAAAATCCTTGGGGTATTTTGGCAGCCTTTCCCAGGGGTTTCTACCCATCATTTCGAAAGCGGAGAAAGCCGTAGGGACGACTGAAAACAGACTTCACATGGTGTTATTGTTTCACCTTTGGGTTATCAAGTTATTTGCTGTCACTAAACAACAAGTATTATACTGAAACGTCTGGAATAATTTCTAATTTTTGGCACGCCACGCCATGCCACCCAGTATTTTGAACTTTTTTGTTCAACTATTTTGCCTATCAAATTATTATATTGACAGTTATTTTTGTCATTTAAAATTGTTCGCAGGTTCGGCTGCTTGTGGAAATCGAAAATTCTCTTCCCCTGTTTATTTTGAGGAAGGTTCAAGTGTACTCATACACCGAGTTTCCGAATCACCACAAGTCACTCAGACAAACGGTCAGTATTAAAGGGGCAGTAACTATGGGATGCGCATGAGCATCAATCTTCTTGATTAACACTAAAAATTAATGAAATAAGCACTGCCACAGAGCCGTTAACGCAAAGATCCACACCCCTTCCGGTTAATTTCCAATGCCTTGGAACTTCTATTTGTGCAGGGAGGCTTTATGTCCTTAATGTTTTTAAGAAAGAAATACAATGGCAAACTGAAATTTAATGCGGCAAAACAACTGCATAGCAAAGACTAGGGTTTGTAGTATTATGTAAGCCTCTTATCTTTAACCGCCGCGTAAGCAAGCAGGAAAATACCGGGGTTGATAGTAACGAATTGTATTTTATTTCATTTGTTGAATTCAGTATTTTATTGTATTTTATTTTATTGTATTTTAGCTGGTTTGTTATCGTCATAGCTTTTCAAAGGTGTCTATGATGACATACTCTTTTATAGCTAAGCGTGTGACACAATAAACAGTATTTTAACAGTATTTGCTGAGTTGAAGAAATAACACAACAGTTTTAAATTTGTAAGACATGTTTCGGCAAACTTATGCCATCCTCAGTTGCAGAAGGACCCAGAAGCTCGTTACAATTTGAATATCTAAATTTATAGAAGTAGTTACAATTTGAATATGCTAATTACAGCAGTTTAAATGGAAGCTAAATGTGACAAAAGAACAATAGAAAAGAAACAAAACTAGCATAAATGACAACTAAACTAAATAGAAAGTGACAAGTTGGCATGCTAAACCTGTTGATTTATTGTAACAGTATTGTTGTATTGAAGGTGATGGGTTCTAATCCCATTGAAGCAATGAATTTTTTTCAGGTTTTATTCACGGTTGTGTTAACTGTAATTATCACTTTGAGGGAGCGTTTTAATTTTTTTCATTTCAAACTTCTGGGGGTAACTCTGTAGTGGCCAAGCATCATTTTATACATCTTATACAAATGATGGCATTTTCTCTTATTTGTGCATCGCATTAGATCTGGGTACGAGAATTCGCACGCATGCAAGCAGAAGCGAAACTAATTTTGGTTTTATTTGCCTGTTGTTGTGTTTATACGTAAGTATTCCCCCTGAGTACATTACCGGTACGAGTATAGGCTACGGGTAGCCTCTTGTTAATTGACATTTGAGGCGTTTTACGGAACAGCGTAATCTACACATCCATGTGCGTTGCAATGAACAATGCGCTTAGAATAACGTTGGCTTAGTTGCTTAAAAATAATTTATTTGCGTGCTGAATTTCTGTTTTATTCCTTTAGCTTCTAGAGAGTCTCGTTGGATTTAATAAACCCGAGGCAATTGAAGAGGGAGAAACTAATGTCACTAATGAAACTGACGTTAAACAGAATATACAGCAGCAGAATGCGGAGTAAGCAGTGTCCAAAAAGCTATTACTTTAACCAAAATGTTTAGTTTTAATACTCATTTCATACATTCTAAAGGGCGTTCCAGTCTGAGAACACAAAACAACCATGCAAAAAATTGTCCCTTTTTGTAATGCTGCGGATGTCGAATGCAGTAAACTCTCTTTTCGATGGACACCCCTGTAAGGCGAACACCTCTCTAAGATGGACATCAATTATTGGCTAGTTCTGGCTGAATTTCACTTGTTCATTTGTTAACTAACCTCTCTATAAAGCGGACAACTTGAGCTGATCCCGAAGGTGTCCAGCCTTAACAGAGTTCACTGAACTAAATACGAGAAAAGAACAAACAGGAATCCATAAGGGAAATGGTCAAAACTATTGTACTCGGACAGGAGCCACCATTTTACAAAAAGACTGGTGGTCTCCTTATGTACCCCCTCTCCCCCACCTAAAAAGATGGTGCCTTGTTGGTATAGCCCCTATTCTATCAGTAGTAGAAACTGAGAGAAAGATTCAAATCTTCCTGTGCTATTTTACTAGCAATGCAAGCTTCATGCACACAGAATATTAAAGTCTCATCTCCAGTTTTTAGGCCAAAACATTGTGTTCATTACACTCATCAGATAGGTGGTATCTTGCCTAACCCTCCTACCCCTACACTGGGTGGGTCCTCGTCGAGTATACCTGTTATGACCACTTCCCTAATTGGGTTTTAAGTAATGATCCGCATAAGAAGGAAAGTGCTAACGGCAATGCACAATGGGATGTCAACTTTTTTCATTGTTACAACTAGTGATCTCATTGGCATAGACGCAAAGATCAAGACCACTAAAATGTTAGTTTTCAAGTTGCATTTTGTTTGATTTTGTAAAGGTTTCATGTAATTTAAGACCCAACCGCAAAACATGCAAATTTTTAAAGAAATTGTATTTGGTGAACTTCATCAAAGAAGCAAAATTATTAGCTATTGTCTTCTGCTATTCTGATTGGTTAAGCTCGAACATTTCCTAAAATTGATCTGACGCAAATGGATTTTCTTTATTTTTATACTGAAATATAATTATGAATCATCAGCTCCTCCTCTATTCTTGAAATCAAAGACATTCTAAGTGGGAAAGAGTCAATGCCGTAGAACAGTGAAGTTTACTGTAGTTCTTATGTGGAGCGTTACTTAATGTGTAAAGTATTTTTCTTAGGAACTGATTGACAAGAAGATTGGGAAGAAAGAACGCGCGAATGGCTTAACCCTATTCGTAACTTCAAGAACATTAAGGCTATGACAATGAAACCTAGAGGGTACATAGTACGTCCAAAACTGTCTCCTTTGCGGTCCGCACAATGGAATGATGACGTCTAATGACGTAGTTTTTACGTAATTAGTTATACGGCCGCCATCTTGGATCCGCCATCTTGGATTTCTGAAATTTTTTAAAACCTCTTAAAAACCGTCCAAATTGACTCAAAATTAATCAAAACCAATAAATAAAGACTAAATGACGTAAAAATGTAAAAGTTATGCCAATAAACATTGTTTTTCTTCATTCAAAGGTACAAATATGCAAATTTCGAAAAACATGGCTGTCAAAATCTTGTTGCCATGGAAACATCAAGTCACGTGATCAATAAATTGTCATATCAAATTGTTGCCAGATAAATTTTAGGAAAAGTCACAAAGTTTGATGGAGTTTGAATACATATTAAAGAAGTTATGAATGTTGAAAGTTACCGCGTGCCCCCCCCCCCCCCTCCCCCCCCAGGCCGAATAGGGTTAAGGGATGTGATGTTTCCTTCATATTAGCGCCATTCTCTTTCTGCTTTCAGAGTGATATGTTTTCTTTTTTTTTTACCCTTTCCTTACAGCATGCAAAAAGTGTTTGACATCCTGAGGGAACAGTCTGAGATGCTAAAAGAAATGCGTTCCGAAAACAGCAAGAAAGGCACGAAAGAAGCCACAAAAGAAGAACACACTTCATTCAGCAAAAGTTTGTTTGATACCTCTATAGCTAAAAGACTCTTCTGAACACAGATTTCTACAACTATACCGTAGAATCTGTCCCCTTGGATTTAAAAACTCAAGTTCTATACATCAAGTTTCTGATTTGATTCCGAAGCTTTCTGGAAAACGGGCAGTTTCTTGGTGTTGTGGATTGATCACCAAATGACGTAAAACCAAATATTCAAAGGACATAAACAATACCCACACCACAGCACAGTCTGGACAAATTTGAAATTTTGGGTAGAAAACCTTAAGAGTCATGTTAGAACTTTGTATCAAATATATCAAATACGCGAAGAGTGTTTCATCAGGATTTTCAAAACACCGAGAAGTGGGTTAAAAAAACGAGGCGCATCCGAGTTATTTTAAAGGCCCAGTATCACCCATTCGGCTTTGCGGTCGTTTGTTTTTGTTTTCAAATGACGAGCTTGCTCGTGATTGGCTCGTTAGGGAATTTTCGACTGCGTTAAATTCAACCGTCGAGGCTTTGGGCGCGCAATGCATTTTGGGTAATACTGGGCCTTTAGGTGTTGGATACCCGATGAAACACTTTTTCGAATGTTTGATATTGCTTCTCAAACTGATCTTTAAACGTAAAGAAAACGAAGGAATAAAATCGCCAAAATCTATGCTAATTACGGTCGAGTTTCTAAACCACCGTCACGCTTTGATAATGATATATCCAGCAAGACTGTTGTGTTACGATACTTAGAAGCTGTTGTATCTTCGCCAGGTAGCCCGTTGTATATTCTACAAAATATCGTGACCATGTGTTAATTATGACGTATGACTCCATGTAACGATATAACGTAAATTACGTCATTTATGACGAAATCCACCATCTTGAATTCGCCTCTTTGGGGTTTAATTTGAGCAAACGAAATCTGAAAATTGCCGTAAGAGTGCCAAGTTTGCCTAAAGTCTCTCGAAGTATGTTGAAAAAAAAAGTAAACTTTAGCTGTTAATTTTAAAGAACAATCCGGAAATTCCCAATGATCACCCGAAGTTTGTTTACAGTTATTTGTAAGCCATCTAGCTGCTAATGTAAATAGAGGCTCAAAATAGAGTCTTGTTGTAGGAGAAAACGTTCTAACAAAATAGAAGGATTCTAAAAGCTACCATCTATGGTAAACGGCCCTTCATACACTTTCGCATGGTATTTCAGGAGGTAGCACGTGCCTTTGCTTGAAATAAACGGTCCCTCGCTGACTTAACCTTGGAGCGTTTCTTGACGGAAACGCACCAAACCTTTATTTTGCAAACATTTTGGTATGACAATATGGTGAATTCAAGATGGCGGCAGTTATATACCCCAAGTGCCATTGTTACAGCTTTATTAAATACTCTTAAAGTTAAAGAAAAGGATAGGTGGGGTGCAATACGCCCCTCTCTGGACCGAGAAAGACCAAAACAACTATGTCCGAATAATGTTACTTATTATTATTTAGTCTACACAGGAATTCATCCACGAGTAACAAAGTTGAAAGTATCTATGTAACTATATGTTTGACCCTAGGAGTGGTCACTCTAATAGGCCACTCCGAAAAATACCATAATAATCTTTTATGTGCAGGCACAGCCTCACCGTGGTGTAATTATTCAAGTCTCCTTTGTTAGAATGGCACAAAGGAATTCAGAGTACATGTAGGAACGCTAGGACATAGCATTGCATGTGTGTCCGTATATGTTGTGGTGCAATTTTGTCCTTGGTGCAAATTTTATTTTCCTTTGTTCAAAACTCATTATCACACATTATCATACATTATCATACATTTCCATACCCAAAAACAAAGGAAAATAAAATTTGCACCAAGGACAAAACTGCACCACAACATGTACAAATGTGCACCGTATGCAAATTGCCAAGACGTTGAAGCATAGCACGTGCAGTTCGTGCTGAAAACAAAAGAAATTGGAAAAATCAGGCTTACATCAAGCACCACCCAAACCTGCACTTTAAAGAGTATTATAGTATTTTTTATAGTTTCTAGAATGGGTAATTGCACAACCAATAGCTAATTAAATTGATAAGATCTTACTTAAGCTTATTTTAAAATGGTTGTACACTTAAGAACAGGTATTAAAATGTAAAAAGTAGTTTTCCAAAATTTTCTAAATTTGGAATAAAATACATTTTATATAAGTACCTTTTGTCAGGTAAATAGCGTGTAACTTCTTGGGGTTGAAAGTTTAAATATCCCGGCGGTTCTGCAATTTAGTTTTTGAACTAAAATTCCAACCGACCCCTGGGTCATTTAAGAATGAATTTTGAGAGCTGGCCTGGCTCTAACATTTAAAGATTCACAGTGAAATTTCTTCGTTTTCATAAACGCTCTTAGCTTTTATACTTCAACGAAATAGTAATACACTCACAGTGCTCCCGATAACGCTATAGCATTGGGCCATAAAATTCCCCTTTTTCCCGTAATATAACAAAGATATTTCATGCCGAACAGTCTTATCAAATAACACAGAAGGCACTTTCAAGCTGATAAACCAAATTTTTAATGCTTCTAAATCCATGCGTTAATGTCTCAGTGAAAAAGAAGATATTGCAGTCATTTTCACTTGCGTTATAAATTTGACTAAGCCCAGACTAATCTTTATTTGTTGAATGGTTTAATATTCATCATTTGTATTATATTTTGAATGATTTATTGTTATTGTTATTATTATACACATGTAAATTGTTTCTACTTAGTTTTTACATTATTATTATTATTGGTAAAGACTCGCGTATGTGTGTTTTAATAAAGACTACCATCTAGCTATCTGTCTTCTAACGTTTGCGCCTATTAAAGGCCCACCTTCACCCAAAATGCTGTGCGCGCGGTGATCACTTTCTGTGCCGAATTTCGTGTAACACGAAGATAACGCTTGAATGCGTGCAACTAATCAGATCACGCGCATGAACAATGGAGCATTTTGAAACAGAAACAAATGACCGCAACGTCCTTTGGGTGAAGGTGTTAATGACATCCTTTTTGTTTGACCGCAGCAGTACTTTCCTGTGTTCATGTACTATTTATTTTGCGGTCTGAAAGTGGTTCTAACTTTTTGCGCCTGTTATTGAAATCCTAAAGAATGACTATTCAAATGAAAGCTATTGAGCAATAATTTCCTGTACTGCTGTGTCCTGTGCTGTAGAAGTTGGTTCTAACTTTTGAGTCGGACAATTAATTCCTAAAATGTGTATTATGCCGTATTATGGTTCTGTGTTTTATGCTGTACAAGGTGGTTCTAAGTGTCAAATCTGCGGATGAAATCCTCAGTACAGTGGAGCCATTCAAATGTCCTTTTCTAAACAGCACAGTCATGTGGTGCTGTTTCAAGGAGGGTTTCACGGTTCGGCGCATGTGCAACCCATTTAATTTAATTGTTTAGTCCAATCGGAAGCGAGTGAATAACTCTGGCGGGAAATTTGACCGTGAAAATGTCGCGGTCAGTCAGCTGATTGAATGGATGATTATACATACCTATGTACGCCATGAAAGCCACCAGAGCGTAGAATAAATCCTTGGGGTCAAACGTTTTATTCAGTGTTGACTTTGTCGGTGTAATCCGTTGAAATTTTCTGTGAATTTTAATTATCCTTCGCTTTGTTTGGACTATTTTTAGCATGTGAGTATTGAAGTAAATGTGAGTGGTTTTGTTAAAAGATAAAATTGTAAGAAAGCGAATAAAGCATTTTAATCTGAGTGTGCACATGCGCCGAACCGTGAAACTATCCCTTTTAGAGTGAATAAAGTTTTGTATTGAAACGCTTAGAATCCAAACATTTGCAGACTCGGCAGTTTAAATTCTTCCTTTTCCTTTTCCTTTTTCTTTTCGTTTTCCTTTTCCTTCTCATCCTTTACGCGATTCAGTTCATTCAACTCCTTTAACATTTCAGTCTGCTCTTTTAACAAGTCGTACATCTTGTCCACACTAAGAAGAAATAATGTAACCAAAACAGTTAACTGTTAAAATTAATAGTCTAACATCATATCTCCGTGGAGATAACGTTCATGTCTAGACGATGTCACATCATGAACGTTATCTCCATGAAGATATGATGCTTTTAATACTGTAAATGTTCTATGTAGTTCACTTTTGGTCTTGCACTGATGAGTGCAGGTTCGCCCTGTACGAAACAGACCTGTATGCATTAAACCGAAGTCAAAAGTTTAACCGTGTCCACGTATTCTCTCTATATTCGCTCTACCGATGGTATTGAGCCCTCTCGACACACAATACAAAGTTTCTCCTGGATATATATATATAACACAAATGAAGACAAACCATTACTATTTCTGTCTGACACCTATATTTCGAGCACATTCAGTGAAGAAGAGCACTGAATGTGCTCGAAATATAGGTGTCAGACAAAAATAGTAATGGTATGTCTTCATTTGTGTTAAATTTATATGATTTTTATGAAAGACAGCAAGAATGGATGCTGGTGACAAAGTATATATATATATAGAAAAAATCCCGGGAGGCCCACGTCCGAAATCACATAAATCACATCTTAGATTGCCATGTTACCAGCATGGTTGTCCTGATGTTGTAGTGGTTATCACGCCTAACTAGTATGCAGGAGGACGTGGGTTCAAATCCCACTCAGGGCAAATTTTCTTTCAAACATTTATTCAGTAAATATATATATATATATATATATATATATATATATATATATATATATATATATATATATATATATATATATATTACGTGGGGACAAGGGAGAGAGTTAGGTATCTATTTTATTTTATCCTATTTTATTACATTGTATATACTTTTCAGTTTGATGGTTTGACAGAAAATACGCGCGGATCTTTACCCATTTCTTATTATCCGCGCGTATTTTCTGTCAGTCCTTTAAACAAGGGATTTCAATGTTATTGGACTGCTTGATTTTTCAATTATGAGAACGTATCCCTTAGTAATAATAATTCTCAATTTAGCTATCGAACCTACACTTCCATTGCATAGCATTGCATTATATTACAGTGGATAGCATTGCCACATTGTTTCCATTGCATTGTATTACATTGCATAGCATTGCATTGCACGACAAAACATAGCATTGCATTGCAAAGCATAGAATTGCATTGCATTATATTGCACGACAAAACAGCATTACATTGCACAGCATAGCGTTGCATTGCACGGCATTACAAAGCATTACATTGCAAAGCATAGCATTGCATTGTATCATATTGCACGACAAAACATAGCATTACATTGCATTGCACAGCATTGTTTTCCACGGCATTACATAGCAGTAAATTGCATAACATAGCGTTGCATTTCACAGCATTACATAGCATTATATTGCATAGCACGGCTTTGCGTAACACTTCATTGCATTGCATAGCTTTGCGTTCAGTATTGCATAGCATAAGATAGCATTGCATATATAGCATAGCTAACATTGCGATGCACGACATTATATAGCATTACAATGCTTAGCATAGCATCGTATAGCATTGCATATACATAGCATAGTATTAATAAAGTTATAATAATTGTTATTATATTATATGGCATTACATTGCATTGCATTTCATACCCTGCAGGCATTTCATTGCTTTATAGTTTATTCTTATTGGCCAATAGCTGGCAGTAACGTACCTTTTTTCTTGTTCATCAAGCTTTCCAATAATCTGCGCCATGCCAGGGGACAATTCTTCCTCCTCATTTATTTCATCTGTTTCTGGTTTGCCAAAGGACACAAACAGATCCACTAACTAGGAAAAAGGACATATTGTTTTTACATCACTTATGCTAATACGTGAGCAATTCTATTTTGAGTTGCGTGAAACCAAAACTAAAGTAGCGAATAAAGGGAAACGCAAATAGCTCAAAGTTCCGAAAAAGCCATTCGGAAGGTTTTCCCACGCTTGGCACAATTTACATCTTTTCCCGCTCTTGACACAAGTTGCACGGTTTCCCGTTGCACAATGTAACGTACCATTGCGTTTCGTACCTGTTGCCGATTCTGCTTCAAGGTTCAAGTTTGGATTAACAGTGTACATGTACTGATTGGCATTTGTGATCGCTTGATTTTGGTTTACATTTAGCAGATCAAGATCAAGCAAGATCAAGCAGACCAAGGTAGATCAATTCTGCTTAAATTATAATAATATTATAATAAATTATAATAAATTATATTAAATTAATTTTGCTTTCATTAAAATACGAGATCATTTCGGCTTTTGGGTTTATTATCTTTGACCAAAAAGTGGCTATAGGCTCCTACCATAAATCTATCATTAATTAGAAAATCGCTTAACAATTACATTGAAAAATCATTCACGCAATAAACTATTTCATTCAATAGTTGTCAGATTAAACTGAGAACGTACACATTAAAGAATGTAATTCAAAATGAACTTCTACTCTTTAAAGAAATAAACACGGGAACAAGGTTAAATTTTCTGCGCGCCGCCATTTTGAATTTTTATGACGCCATTTCATTGCTCAACAGCGGCAACCATATGACGTCTATAAAAATTCAAAATGGCGGCGCGCTAAAAATTTAAAAGAGAAAATGGGCGATATTTTATATGAAGTTATAACCTAAATGTAACCATATGTATAGTTTCATATTTTTTTGCATCGGAAGCATCAAAACGTCTATCTCTTGGTTGCCAGATTCTTTATCTGGGTATGCAAAATGCGCAATAATTTATCAAAAATAGACAATTTCTTTCTTTAATTTCCTCTCACTTTATAAGTCACAGTAACATCAAGTCTTGACATGCTTTCTAAATGGAAAACCATGCCAATACCTCCACCTTTTTTCATTTATATATATTTTCTTTTTCCTTTTTTATGGCGGAGCACTCGCGGGCCGAAGGCCCGCTGCGAAGCCCCATACTCATAGAACCTACGCCCGTCATTTTTCATGGTCATGGCTAGCGGAATGTTTCGCGGGCGCGTTGTCTGCCCGCCGCCGCCGCCCGCCGTACGCGTTGGGCTAGCTCGCGGGCGCATATGACGTCGCAAAACATGCGCGTATGACGCCACACAACATCCGAGATCTGTGAGGCTTTGTTTTTCGCGCGGCTACACAGCCGTCAGCTCGGTAAACACTTATAGTGTGGATCTTTTGCTGGTCAGTGTTTAGCGGAGAAGTAAAGTCGTTATTTCCCTGCATTTTTTTCGCGCTTTGCTACTCAGGGATACTAATTAAGGGATACTCAGGAGCCGCTTTATGAGGGTAGATGTTTGTTTTTATTACGGATTTCAAAGAAGCGGAGATTTAAAGAATTAACAAGCAAGCGATGGGAATTTATGTTGATATCAATCTGTGATTGCTTTTTTTTGTGTTATTGTTAGTTTTGGAGAATTGATTTTAAAACGTGCTTAAATTCAGTTCTATCGATTTCTTGAATTTCATCGAAGGCGGCTCGAACTCGATGCACTATAAATAGTACGCGTTTTGCTTTTAAACATAAACTAATGGAGATTTAAATAAAATTTTTCGAAAGAAGATTGTGTTGTCCATTTTTATGTGTTTGTCCATTCATTATATAGATTGAAAAGCGATTTTATGTAAACAAAACAAGACTTGGATTTTATAGTTCTATTTTCACTCGCGTCGCCATATGCAAATATGCTTGTGTATTTTTGCAATTTTGATTTCCAAATCAGTTTCTCGGGCAATTTTTGACAAGCAACAAGTGTATTTTATTCGGAAAGTAGTCGTACTAGTTATTCTAGACGGAGGTAAAGTTGTTTTTGTGAACTTTAGTTACGTGTAAATGTACTGTGCAGACGATCGCGTAACACTGTTTTTGAGAATTGCTAAAATTGAAAAATAGCCCGGTCGTCAATCTTAATTCTTGTGCTTCCGACCTTTCACCTTAGTTAAGTTTCACCTTAGTTAAGCTTGTTCAGCTCAGCCTATCTATATATATTATATATAACCTGTAAAACGATACAGAGGAAAAATCACTTGTTTATATGTATATTGTAGGTAAGCTTTGCATTAGCTTAGGATTCTTATTTTTTTGTGATGTGTCAGTTTTTTGGTTTGTTTTTGTTTCAATTATGAAGCACTGTAAACGAATGTACTTGGAAACCAATAAAATATGTATAATATTATATATTATAATATTATTATTATATATCTTCTTGCCGCCACAGGAACAAAGCGTTGCTACGTAACATTTAAATTTGAATTAACCGCATCATTGATTATGTAAATTTTATAGTGTAAAAACGACGGTTATGAATATTCATTACAATCCCCTGAAGAGTGAGCAATCACGAAACAGGCTTGTAGGGATGAAAGAGTAGTTTTTTTCTATTTTCCAATATATTTCGCTCTACTTTAACGTATCGAGCACTGTACTACGGAATAATTGCAACACAATCTTCCTTATAAAAAAAAATATATATATATATATATATATATCCTATGCCCAAGTTCAGGAGTTGCCATAAAGCCATTATGGTAACAACCGGGAGGGCACATTGTATACATAATTGTATATTACGCTCACTGTTTATACAGTTTGAGCACTCTCTGGATTGGGTGGAGAGCCTCGTTAGACTAGAAGTGTTCACTATTGGCTTATTGCTTCGCTCACTGCTTGCAGTTTGAGCACTCTTGTGAATCCACAATGCAATCCAACTATGTGTAACCGTACATCCTGTGCCCAAGTTCAGGAGTTGCCATAAAGCCATTATGGTAACAACCGGGCACATTGTATACGTAACTGCATAATTGAACAAAAATAGTTTAATGTTATGTTTAGTACATTTATGCTGCCTGTAAATGTGTTGGATTTGTGTTATATCAGGGCTCCATTTAAACTAGTTATGCTAAACTGAATGTCCCTGTATAAATATTGATTTAAATAAAAATAAATAAATATTCAAATCCAATATTCAAAACTGAGACTTCATTTCCAACAATTTAAACACGGACCCGCACTATAAAAGGGATAGCTCCGCCCCCTCGTTGTCACACCATCACTGCTTCAACGGCTAATCAAAGATGTCTGACATTGCGAGCAACACAGAGGAAGACCGTTGCCCCAAAAAATAGGTCTAATTCTACCTTCACCAGTTCAATCTTGTATAGGATTTATCTTTCAAGAAAATAAAACTAAAAACATTATTTGAATTAATGCGCCGTTTAGGATGAATATAATATTTTAGCTTGCCAAATTTGAATTTCGCGCCGGTAACGGTTTCCCATTGGCGAGAAGATGCACGTGATGTTGACAGTTCGGTGTCAAGTGTGAAATGACTGGCGGCGTGGCCAGGCCAAGGTTCCTTTTATAGCGCGGGTCCGTGTTTAACGTCAATTTGTTACAACAATGGAGGTTCCATTTAAAGTGCCTATAACCCTTAAATGCATATGTTTAGAATCAACTCTACGCACATTGAATAGTTAAATGGTGAAATATTTCTCGTTTTGAACGACGCGTTATTGAGTTATAGAGATTTGAATTTACAAAATGCTAATTAGATGACGTCAACCCGGTACTTCGCCATTATTTCTACGCCAATTTACAAGGCGCAATTTACAGCTTGAGGATAATTAATTTGGTAAATACTAAAATTAAACTGTGGATATTAAATTGATTCGTAAAAAATTATTACTTGGAGGTGAAAACAAGTAGTTGTATAATAAATGATTCCCGGGTTGACGTCATCTAATTAGCATTTTGTAAGTTCAAATCTCTATATTAATAACTCAATTACGCGACGTTCAAAACAAGACATATTTCACCATTTAACTATTCAATGTGGGTAGAGTTGATTCTGAAAATATGTATTTAAGGGTTATAGGCACTTTAAGGTGGCTCCAAGTAGTTTTTTTGGGTCACACTTCCTTTTTTGAATGCGCTTATACTTAATCTTACTTTAGCTCAATGAATCTGAATTTGATACCAGTTGTTAGGCTTGGATGAAAGTTTTGGCCGATGAGCTTTTTATGCCAATCAGCGTTTCCATAGCAACGGTAAACAAACATGGCGAAAAACAGTTTTTCCTAATTATCTTTCGATTTTGGGGCTACCCGCGACAAGCGAATAAATGCGTAAAAATCTACACAGTATAGCACACTAAATGGGAAGATTTCAAACAAATTAAACTGTTCGATTTTGAATAAATCGTTGAAACATTTTTAACATGTGTTTTTCATGTTTGAAAATATAAGCGGTCAAAACATTCCATAAGTCTCACAAATTATCGTTAAATTACCACGGAAAGTTTCCTGAGACTTAAATTATTACTCCCTGCAAATAACTCTGACTAACTCCTCGGCAATAAAGAGATCGAGCTTTTCATTCAAGTGCAGTTTAAAAAGAGTGAAAACGTCAAGCAAAACTGATATCAAATTCAGATTCATTGAGCTAAAGTAAGATTATGTATCAGTGCATTCAAAAAAGGAAGTGTGACCCAAAAAAAACTACTTGGAGCCACCTTAAAGGCAGATAAATGGCCGATGTGTCGACTGGTAGAACACAACTTTACCTTGGTTTTCAGTGTTTTGGCATGGTTTGGATATTCTGAGTAGCTGTGAACTTGTACATGTTTAAGAATGAACATGGGCATAGAACGTTCAATATCCAGGAGTAATTGAACCTAAAAAATACAACACCGAAAGCATAAGTGACGCCATTTACATGTTACATGCGCTTTTCTTATGCAATTGCGGACCTAACAGGAAGTAACCCTATTCAGGCCTGGCTTTTGTTTGTTTTGGAGCGAGGAGTTGGATTCCGTAAATCGAAAGTAAAATGCTAAAATCATTTTAATTGCAAATTTTCTACAAGAAACATTACAAATTTCCATTTTAATGGTTAATCGAAGCAGAAAATTCAAAATTTGGGTTAACCTGTTTGTCAAAATGTGGTTATCAACGAGAATCTATCACATCAAATTGTTCCTAGATTGATTTTAGAAAACGTTTGGTGGGTATTGGTGAAATGCTTCTAAAGTTATAAACGTTCTAAGTCAGCGCGAGGCACTTTTCGACCACCAGACTCAAAAGTTTAAAACCTTTGAACAGTGTCACAAAAACGCAATGAAGAGTAACCTAATTCGAATGTTTATCTACAGACTCAAAAGTACATTAGAACCATGTAGATGATCGGCATGATGCAAAAGAAAGTGCTAGATAGAGTACCATTTTATAGTTGAAAATTACTATTAGAAACTGAACGTCCAGAGACAAGTTATGACCATTGCAAAACTGGTCTGTTTACCCATCAATTTACTTACCTGCAAAACGTAACGATCCATCAAAGCAGTTTGCTGAATTTTGTCAATGTCACCCACGGCAAGACCAACCTAATAAAAAAAGACCAAAAATAAAACAAATACAACACAACCCAAGTCCACGTAGCTGGGGACCAGTGATATCTGGGATCGACTTAGTATAGGCTTGAGTCAATTGATTCACCGTTGATCTGGAAAGAAAATAGGAAATCCATGTGATATGTTTATTGGGCCGGGTCGAGGTAAGGTAAAGTCGCACACGAGCCACAGGCCACCCACTCGGCCGGAGTTTTACCCGGTTTCTGTAGAATGAAGCAACTACTCCCCCCTGGATGGAATGCTAGTCCATCACATGGTTACCCCCAGCATTATGTTAGGTTTCTGTAGCATGAAGCAACTAGGAGTATTGTTACTCCCCCCCCCTTGGATTCGATGGTAGTCCATCGCAAGGATACCCCCAGCATTTTGTCGCTGGTACCCATTTATACAGTCACCTGGGTGGAGAGAGACAACGTGGAGCAAAGTTTCTTGTCTGAGGAAACAACACGACGGCAGAGAACAGGCTTGAACCACCGACCTTCAGGTTGGACGTCCGACGCGCTAACCACTGGACCACCGCGCCTCCACTTGCACCACTACACCACTACATGCACCACACCACAACACCACTATATACACCACAACACCACTATATACACCACTACATGCACCACTACACGACCGCACCACCACACCAACATAATAACACACGACCACACCACTACACCAACATAACATACGACCACACCACTTCACCACTAAAACACTATACCACTACAGCACCGCGCCTTCACCGGATCGGGTCGAGAGGGTGTCGAAAATACTGATTTGCATATCTTCGAAAATGGTTGTCAATTTTGAGCAATTTTGGAAAACATCAGCAGAAAGCCAGTATTTTCTTAGACAATGTACTTCAATATTCAATTGATGCTTGGACAGTCTTTGCAAAGATCTTCGAAATTGTTTGTTTAATTCTAGAAAATTTGCATTACCCCTTCGGAAGTTCTGCTAATAAACTAACAAGAAGCTGTACACTGCTTGAACTCGTTGCGTCTTTCTCGAGTGTGCTATTACGGAGAAACATAAAATTATGTCTAATAAGTAAGGTTACACTACATTCACTAAATTTAGTAGGCGACACTTGAAACCTCGATCGCTAAGCAAATGGCAAGTTATGTAAAATACAAAACTTGCCGAAACAAAAATCCCACAGCAATAAGCGGCGAACACAATATCAAACGGTCCTCTAAATCCATTAACGCCTTGCATTGTCTTGAAAACTTGTACGCTGTAATTCTTCCTTTTGCTTCTTAAGTCAACACACGGGAGATTTTGCCGCCATCTTGATAGCAAGAGCGAGATCACGAGGTCGCGTATCAACCAATAGAGTTTTTTCACTTGCGTCATATCAAAATTCAGAAGCATTAAACAATAGTTTTCGATCCAAAATGTTTATGGATTGTAGAGAGGTTAAAACTACACATCTGGGTCAAATTTTGAAGCGCCAAACCATTTAGTTCAAGAGTTATAGGCGAACGAGTATTTAGTAAGAAATGTATGGAGCGGCCATCTTGGTGTTCCACTTAGGAACACCAACATGGCGACCAAAAATTCAAAGTCTTAATAACACCAAAAATCTCATCACAGAATATTTTATTCACTATTGGTGCCATTAAATCGGCTTATCAGCATATATATTTAAAAAATAACTTTCAACTGGTTCAATTTTGTTTATTTTCACGGCTTATCTGAAATAGCGTGACGAATTGCGTGACACATTTCAAACCTTTATAAATCGAAAGCAAAACATCGTTAAAACCTGAAACTTTTTGTGAAAGATTATAACACTAGTATCCTCATACCATGTTAGAAACAGCTTTGTAGGATGCATACTTTAGATTTTATGACGTCATGTGCAAACACTCTATTAGAACAGTAAAACTTAAATATGCCTGCATAAATTTACATGCATAAATGTGACACGATAAAAAAGGAAAACTCAGAGGGCAAAACATAAGTCGTCGACGAGTAATTATGGGATGAAATAATTTACTTACCAACATGTTCATCATGATGATGGGCATGCCAAGTACAAGTACAATAAACAGAATGTTGGTTAGAGTGGGGAAAGGTAACGTCTCCCACGGCAAGAAATCATCATGGTAATTCAACTCTCCCAATGTCATGACGTACATCGTCATCAAAGCATATCCAAGTCCGACGGTGTCATGTTCCTAAAAACCAGAACGAAATATATTAAAAGGGTCTAGTTCATGCTAAACCGTGCAGTTTAATTCTTTACACTTGCTGAATCAGAATTTTTTTTTCTTGATTTTGGTTTAGTTTTTCTTCCGATTTTGGATTCATGGCGCACATGGTTATGTATAATCATCTATTCAATCCGCTGACATTTTCACGGGCAAATTTCCCGCCAGAGTTATATACTCGCTACCGGTCGGTCTAAACAATGAAACTAAATGGGTCACGTCATAGCTTGCACGTGCGCCGAACCGTGAAACTCTCCCTTTAAACCATTTCTAAAAAAAATAATCACGTCATTTTTATGTTTGTATCTGTGATGACCAATAATTGCACACTTCGGCATTGGACTAGTGTTAGAAGCTTCGCTTTCTATCGCACAAGAAAAACCCTTTTTGATCATTGTTTTGCTCCTCTAACTCCTATGGTTAATTCAGGCAGCCAGTAATCTATTTAACTTTCAATTCTTTCCTTCAAATATAAACGGTATTTTTTTACTTGCGTCCAAATAAAGGTTGTTGTTTGTTGTTCGTTGTTGTTGTCAACTGACCTTGTCCATGATCATGTAAAAAGTGGTTCCAAAGGCCATGATAAACAACATCCATAATAACAGAACCTTAGAAAGACATAAAAGTACAATGATTACAAAGTTATTGAAATATTTACAAAAGCTTAACACAAATTGACACAAGTCGAAGTTTCGTAGTGTTTAATATAATCACCAAGAGAAAGTGATCAGTAGCAGATTTAGAAGAGAGGGGGGGGCATGCCCTTCCCCTCCCCATCTTGAAAATATAAAAGGTTCGAAGGGCCGACAATCTTTATCAGAGTCTCTATCATTTCACTCGACCCGCCCTTTTGATAGGATCTACTGCTTATCTTTCATGAACCAGTAACGGGACGCTTATTGAAAAGAGGTGCTTATTGGAAAGATGGCGCTAAATCGAATCATTACGGTATGTAAGAAGCGGTCAATTGTCGATTTCTTTCACTTAAGGTGGTCAGACACGAGGGGTCATGTAGCAGGGACATGTAGCAGGGACATGTCGCAGCGACATGTAGCAGCGAGAAAAAAATTGTGTAGTACATACTGAGGGACATGTAGCAGGGAGTGCAGCGGGGACATGTAGCAGGGAAAAAACCATAGCGCTTGCACACCACATGAAAATGTCGCGGGGACATGTTTCAGGGACATGTTGCAGCGACACGTCCCCTCGTGTGAACTGATACTTTCACGATTGTGCAACACCAATTTTGGGGACATTTTGTCCCCGCGACATGTCGCACGGAGTTCAACTTGTTGAACTTCATGGGACACGTCGCAATGTGGGATCCGTATGCTTGAAATAAAGGTTTAAAAACCTAGTTTGAACTTCGCACCTTGACAAGTGTAACAAACATTGAAGTGAGCATGATGACGTACTGTCCATATGACGACAGCCTGAAATGTGAAGATAGGACGCATGATTTATACACTCACTAACGTGACTCAAAATTGTCATGATACGTTAGTAATATGTAATATATCAAACACGAGGAAGAGAATAAAAATATCATATTTCGTGTTCTTATCGCGTGACTGAAAAACTTAGTGGTTGAGAGTTCCTATATTGGTTATTACAGCGGTTACCATTAACACGTGATCCATCGCTCTTCATCCCCTAAGGTGAAACTTGAGTTTGGTGGACGTCAATCAAAGAAAAGCCGTTAACATTGTTTTTTTTTTATTCCGACTGAATTCCGAACAATTTTACCAAAAAGAAATAGTAAACATTTTAAAACAACAAATTTCAAGGTCAATTATAGTTTAAAAAAAAAGACTTAATTCAACATTATATAAAAACTGGCGCTTCGTGCAGCCACGGCTTCATGAATTCAGATGAATTGTGATCTGCCTATAATTCATCATGCATCACTGAGTTGGAAATTATCACGTGCAGTGAAATTCAAAAGTTTTATTCTAAAAATACGGTTTCTACAAACAGCAGCTTTTCTTTTTGTTTAAACTGGTTTGGAAATCGAGTATGATTAAGTTTTACCTTCTCTCAGCGGTTAAAATTGTCGATTTTTTAGCTCTGTTTGCTTGAAATTCTGTCAGAGTCTAAAATAATTTTAACGACTTTTCTTTGATTGACGTCCACTAAAACTCGACTTTATCCGACTGTTTTAAAGGCGTTGGGTCGCGTGTTAATGGTAACCGCTGTAATCTAAAATGCTCCCAACTGCAGTAGGTGCACAATTAGGTCCTCTTCTTACGACATATTTTAGTAAAGTTTGGAGACATTCGGTTGCTATGGTAACGAGATATTACGTCATAAGTAGCATAAGGTCAAGCCATGTTTTAAATAAAATGCGTGTTTTCACCTTTCTTCGGTGAAAAAAAAAAACATGTAAAAAGCTACCAAAGGTAACAAAATGTTACTCCAGTAAATATATTTTTAATTTCCGCATTTTATCGATCATTGAATGGGATCACGGATCCCCAGCAGCGCCATTATCCATTATATTTACCTTTTCTAGTAGAGCACATCACAGGCCATCTCTTAAAGGTAAAATATCTTCGAAATAATGTAAAACCGCAAAAACCCATGTACCGAGATTGGGGTGTCGGTTTGCCTGTACGTCCAAGGGTTAAGCGAACTAAGGGTAAACGACTGAGTTTAGCTGAAGAATAATCGTGCGCAATGTCGCAATCGTTGCCAATGTTTAAACTCCCCCTCAAAATACCTAACTATCCAGAATACCTTGAACAGATGTTACCTTCTGAAGTAAAGAATGAGATTCATCCAACCAAAGAACAGAGCGACCGCGCCCACTTCAAGCTGATACCCCGTCTTACAGTCACATGGGGGGAGGACGAAAATAAGGACAGCGATAAAGCAGATCCACTCCACCATGTTTGTGAAATTGAGTATGTAGGCCATGCGCTGTAATAAAGAATTTGTAAATTAAAAATCATACTTCAATTCACGCTAAAATGCTCAAAGAAATTCGCGCGCTATGATTGGTCAGATCGAGTTTATTATATCTCGACAAGGCGCGCGTCTTGCGTCACGCGCGTACTTTATTGAGTACGCAGCCTGCGTCACCAGTATGAGCGCCACCAACTACAAACAACCGCAGTGATTCATAGAGTATTACATATTCAGTCGATTCCATCGCCTGACGAAGTCCAGCAGTAAGCGGTCAAAACGTCGCGACCACATCGTGAGACAAACGCTAAAGAAAGCTATGATAGGCCCATTTTATGCAAAGGTCGAATTATCTGTCTAGGCGAATTATCTCTCAGACGGGTAATCCATCTAGGTATAAATATGAAGACAAAATGTAATAGATAACTCAAAGACAAAATCTTTAATGTTTCCCAGTAAAGGACGTACCGACGTAGAATGATAAATATCTCCCGCCAAACCCTTAAATATTCCCGAGATGTCCCAGGACGACACGCGAGCCTCTGTATCTTACTGTCAGAATAATAATTTCTGTCTAATTCGTTTCTAAGTCACTCAGTCGTCAGAAATTAAATTTTATGCAAAAGTTGTTTACCTTGCGAATCAATGAGAAGATGTGCTTGGCCATCAGAACTATAGTCATTATGAAAACAAATATGCTCAAGACCTGGGTTGTCTAAAAACACGAAAAAGAAAAAATACATAAGCCAGCCTTAAATCTAAGCCAGGTGCCTAAACACCTTACAGGGACGAACCCAGCCCGTTTTGCACGTGGCGGGAGGGGGTATATGTCGTCCGGAATTTACTCACTCAAGGCAGTTTAATAGACCATTTCCGAGTTACGTTATGCCTCGTTGTCAAAGCGAGGCTAGGTGCACAACCTTTCATATGAAATGTTTTTTTTATTCAAATGCAAATAAAACTCATCTTCATATGAAAGGTTGTGCACCTAGCTTTGCTTTGACAACGAGGCATAACGTAACTCGGAAATGGCCTATTACGCATGCATTCAAAGCGCATGTGCATATCATTAAGGAAGGAACAATCCCTTGAACTGAAGTTTCAACTACGTGAAAAAAGCACCAACTTCCCGTTTTTCTTATACAAATAAAGAAAGATACAATCTCGTTCCCAGAGCCCGCGCGTTTCAGGTCAGCGCCTTGGTGCTGACCAAAAGGAACGTGGCCTCTGGGAACGAGATTGAGAAAGATAGTAAATGTTAAAGATGAATTACAGTCCGTACTGTGCAATCTCAGCTCGGCAATGTTTGTGAGACTCACAAACAAGGAACGTTTACTAGCGAAAATGAAAATTACGGGACAAACTTACCTTTTCCTTCATTATTAACGTCAGATGTCCTTGCCAAACAATAATAACAAGTAAAAGAACCCCAAAGTTTTCCCAAACCGACGTTTCAGCTCATCGAGCATCCGTAAACACAACGGCCGTAATGACGGACTGACAGGTTTACTCCCATTTACTCCATGTATGCTTTTACCGAAGTGTAACATATCAACAAATTCAAAACAAAAAATGAAAACAAACCCCGAGATTGCGCAGTACGGACTGTAATTCAGCTTTAAGCTCGGTAAAGAAATGAGAAAGATGGAATGTTCATGGCGTCGCGAATTTTGAACTTAAAATAGTCTGCTTCTTCCTTGATTTTCATGGAAGGATTCTGTTCTTAATTTCATTAATCTGCCGAAAGAAGGTTTGGGAGCAACAGGCGTCGCGAATTTTTTTCAGGAAAAAATATCAACGACATCGTCACTTCCAATATCCCGGTCATAGTGAATATGCATGAAAGCAAGGGAAGCGAGGATTTTTTTAATAACATTTGAAAAACTCGATTTGAAGTATAGCGGTGTCAAGAAAGCCAAGCTCGTTATAGTAATAATCAGTTTTGGGAGAGCGCTTGCATCCCAAGGTGAATACAATGAGTTTAAAATCCGGGAGAGCAGTTTATTTCTGGGCTTTTTTTGTAAGATTCCAGTTGTATGCTCTAGATGTCTAAACAGTGATAAAACGTTTTGATGGATGATTAAATGTACGTACCGGAAAAGCTATCACTGCACAAAACGTCGCTTTTCCACACCTTTGAACACTTTTAATTCGCGTCAAATGCTACTTTTGATGCCACATGCACACGCCGCTTATAATTTGACGTGAAGTTTACTGTCTCTTCTTTTTGCCAGTTGTTTCCAAAATATGACAAAGAGATGTTAAAGATACTTCACTAACATTACACCGATATTCAAAATAATATTTCATATAGCCTATAGCTATTAAAGTAACATATTTAGAAAATACTCAATATTCCCAGTTGTGTAGTTAATTTATGACATTTGTGTGTCACGACTTCGGGTGTTTCTTGGTGTTGCGGAAGCCATTGTCGGTTAGCTTTTGTGTTGTGGTGTGGGTATTGTTCAGTGTCTTTTGAATCTTTTGTTTTATGTCATTTGGTGATCATACCATCCGCAACACCAAGAAACTACCACGACTTCTGAAAACTGTATTTTAATCTGTATTTAACCCTATTCGGCCTGGGGAGGGGGCACAAAGTGCCCGCGCTAACTTTCAACATTCATAACTTCTTTAATATGTATTCAAACGCCATCAAACTTTGTGACTTTTCCTAAAATTTATCTGGCAACAATTTCATATGACAATTTTTTGATCACGTGACTTGACGTTTCCATGGCAACAAGATTTTGACAGCCATGTTTTTGGAAATTTGCATATTTACACCTTTGACTGAAGAAAAACAATGTTTATTGGTATAACTTTAGTATTTTTATCTCATTTAGCTTTTATTTATTGGTTTTGATTAATTTTGCGTCAATTTGGACGGTTTTTAAGAGGTTTTACAAAAATTCAGAAATCCAAGATGGCGGATCCAAGATGGCGGCCGTATAACTAATTACCTAATAACTACGTCATATGACGTCATCGTTCCATTGTGCGGACCGCCAAGGGGACAGTTTTGGACGTACTATGTACCCTCTAGGTTTCATTGTCATAGCCTTAATGTTCTTGTTCAGGCTCAGGAACTCAAAAAAAGCCCAGGCCGAATAGGGTTAATATTCTTATCGTCTTTAAACAAGCTCAGTTGCGTAGAAAAGTAATTCTAAAAAAAGCAATGCATTACCTACCGTATCTGAAAATGTGCATTTTGACTGTCGAGAAACAACGCAAGTAAATTACAAACAGATTAGACAACATGGAGACTTGTTAAATAAATTATCATATCAATTAAAAAAGTCAAGGAAAAAGTAGTAATAAATTAAATTCATTAAATTCTTTCGAAATGTCGCGTACTATGCAAACTCAATTTGCATTGATAATTAAAGTGCCCCTGTGATCAAATTTTTGATTTTCATTTTTTTACATTTCCGTGACCAATTAGACTTTCTTACTCATCTTGCCAAATTTCAATTCATTACGAACATCAGAAGTCATTATATTTTAACATTTATTTTCGAGAATTTACGGCCGCCATTAATCAACCTTGTTCCAAGGCTTGGTTGCGAATGGGAGAAAGTGACGTCAAAGACTCAAACATACCTCACGGGTTTGAAATTATAATAACAATAAACATAGAAAATTGCACGAAGAACAAGTCCAAAGTTTTTGTTGCTTTTCGCGTGATTTTGAATACTTATTGTTATTATAATTTCAACCCGTGAGGTATGTTTGAGTCTTTGACGTCACTTTCTCCCATTCGCAACCAAGCCTTGGAACAAGGTTGATTAATGGCGGCCATAAATTCTCGGAAATAAATGTTTAAAAAAAATGACTTCTGATGTTCGTAATGGATTGAAATTTGCCAAGATGAGTAAGAAAGTCTAATAGTACACGAAAATGTAAAATAATTGAAATCAAAAATTTGATCACAGGGCACTTTAATGCCCAGGAGATAAATGTATAAAAGAATGCATGTATATGAAAGACTTGCATGTGTCCTATTCAATGCACTTTGCTCGAGTCAGGGTCAGTGAATGTTTGGCGTCCCGCCCACCCTTCCCGCGAAGAACCCGGGTTTGAGATCTACTGTATTTCTTTTTCTCCTTGGTTTCCTCCTTGGTTTGTCCCAGGCCAGAGCGATTCCGCATATATCATTTACATGCCATAAATAACAATACCCAGGGCAGAATATTACATATTTACGTTTGCCTGTTCCAAGGCGTAGATTGTGGGGCCAGGGAGCAGCTAAAAACTGGCAACGCACGAGCTGGGAAAGGTCAAGTTCAGTTTAAGGAAGCATGAAAGCTCGTACGCTGTTTGAAATCTCGGTATTACGATCAAACCTCTGCTACGACATGTGAAAGAATTCTGCTAATTTTAACTATCACTCACACTGGGCTGATCTATTCAGGGGCATTCGACGAGCCAAGTTCACCAAAAGGCTTAAGAAAGTCATGTTTATGTTTTTTTGCCGATGTAATGTAGTTTAAAGGGACATTTGTATCATCTTCCAATTTTCGATCTGTTCAGATGGCGATGCCTTAGCTGAAAATTCAACAGGCCAGAAGTATTACGAACAAAATCCTTTGCTCTGAAAACGTTAGCTCAAGTATGATTTCCAAAATGTTGCAAATTTTGCAAATTATGATTTCCTCTGTCAAACTCGGAATATTTTGCCTTTGCTCCGCACTATCTGATCGCTTGGAACAGGCTACCGGCATAGTGGTTAAAAATACTCTAATATATATTATGCAATTAACTGAATACTATGCGCTCTGTGATTGGTCGTTGCCTATGATCTGTCAGAGTACAGACGCACGGCTGACGTCATAGAAAAATTGTTTCATTTGTTTTGTCCAACATGGCGCACAGTTTTGAAAATGTTTGCTAGATTATTCTGGATTGAGCAAGTGAAAGCCACGAAAAATGTTTAGCAGGAGCTGTTTAAGAGCAAGAAAAAGAAGGAACCAAGAGAAAAACTGTTCTTGGCGACTTGAAAAATACCTAAACTGGAACAAATATTCGAACAGTCGAGCGCTACGAGGCAAGTTCGTAATTTTACTGTTTTTACTTTTCTGTTCATTGTATAAAACAAATAGATTCCATTTTGCCATGTGTCTGTTCAGTTATAGATTACAGAAGACGTAAAAATGTGGTAAGAACATCAGTGACACACTCGTCTGAGGCTCGTGTGCCACTTTTTTGTTTAGTACCACATTTTGACGTCATCCGTGATCTATAACTGAACAGACACACGGCCAAATGGAATATATTTGTTAATCGGAAAAAGTTTACCTGAACTGAAATTTTTGTAAAATTTGTGCACAGGGACTCCATATCACGTCGCCCGTGTACTGCCAGTACGGTCAATGGAATAATAAAGCAGAAGTAGGTGAACAGATTTACAGCAAATGTCAGCCAACCAAACTTCTTCCTGAGAGGTAAAAATTGAAAACATCATCCACTATCCAAACAAACCATTTGGTTTTCAATATTTCAACATGTTTGGCGCTCTTAAGAGTTGAAGGGTTACTGCATAATGATAGCGAAAGTTGTTGTGCTTTTTCGCAAAAACCTTATAGAAAGAGTTGACTTATTTAGTTGGTAGCGGTAGACAAAATATTTAATCTCTAGAATAATATAATTGACTAAAAAGTTGACTTAAATATTCATTCTTACCATTTGGTGTTTAGTAACACAAAGCTGATGGGATGAGTCAGGCAACTCTCGCGTCTGTTTAAAGCCATGACCTAACAAACACAAAAAAAAACGCCTTAGTTTAAGCAAGGCTGGTTAAAACGTCCACCGCGGTCAAACGTCCGAGGCGTTTTTCGTTTTATTTAGTGGGATTTTATTTAATATTAAATGGAAATATGGGCAAGGATGTATAAAAAATAATTGACGTTACTATCTTTAATTTTTTCTCAAAATGATGAGCTTTATCCGTTGAAAACTGACCAAAACTCTTTGCGCGTGATCAAAATTATGTTGGAAAATGACGCCGACAATTCGGCAGTTCACATTTTTTTTAAACGCTTACAACTTTTTAGGTAAACATTCAAAACGTTTGGTAAATTGACAGTGTATTGGTATTAGTGAAAATGACAACCTTAACTTTTAAGTACTTTGCTTAACTTTTGCAAATTTCTCTCGTTTGAGCGCGGTTAAGTTAAAACGATAACGATAATAGACGAAACTGCAAACTCAAGGGTGATCAGCAACCTCGTCCCCAGGGCTCTCTCCGTTTTCAAAATGGCGGACCGGGCGTTGCAACCCCTGGACAGGGGTCAAGCCCAAATCATACCGCCCAGAAGGACATCGGACACCTTGTAGAGACTTATATGACGGAGTAACTGGTTAGCTTTCAGTTGAGGTTGGGGATAGCAGTTTATATAGTTAAATTTAGGACTAAGCAACCCGAGAAGCTAGGTGGTACAGTGGTACGGTAGGCTATGTAGGCCTAAACGTAGCTGAGGTCACAGGTTCAATCCTGAGTGGGGATTTTAGATTTTTTTTTTTTACTCTTAAAAATTTATTGAAAATAAAATTCGAAGTGTCGACATTACGTTATATAAGTCTCAATAAGGTGTCCTTCTGGACGGTATGATTTAGGCACAACCCTGGACAGGAAAACACTTGTTTCCATACCTCAGACTGCCCTTTTGAGCCCACGGTGCGCCCCACCCCTAAAATATGTTTTCACTGCCAGCGACTGCTGACCGGAAGCAGGTCCTTTCATAGTATGGAAACAAGGCACTACCCCCTGGTCAAGGCTACCAAAATACTTCAAGAATCGTGAAGCACTTTGTCACGTGACAAACCATTAAATGGCGTTTTCGGAAGTTATTTCCATCGATTGGTAGGCAACCAAATGAAGACATTTTCATCATGTTTTACGCGAAACATACGCCATGATTATTGTTGGCAAAATGCTGGGGTAACCCTGTGATGGACTAGCATCTTATCTAAGGGGGAGTAGCAATACTCCTAGTCACTTCATAGCATATAAACCAGGTCACCCTGTGATGGACTAGCATCCCATCCAAGGGGGAGTAGCAATACTCCTAGTCACTTCATAGTATATAAACCAGGTTACCCTGCGATGGACCAGCATTTTATCCAAGGGGGAGTAGCAATACTCCTAGTCACTTCATAGTATATAAACCGGGTCACACTGTGATGGACTAGCATCTTATCTAAGGGGGAGTAGCAATACTCATAGTCACTTCATAGTATATAAACCAGGTCACCCTGTGATGGACTAGCATCTTATCTAAGGGGGAGTAGCAATATTCCTAGTCACTTCATAGTACATAAACCAGGTCACCCTGCGATGGAATAGCATCCCATCCAAGGGGGAGTTCTGTAGCAATACTCTCAGTTGCTTTATACTACGGAAACCGGGTTAAACTCCAGCTGTGTGAGCCCCCTGTGGCTCGGGTGCGTGTAAACACAAATGCTAGTTAGTTTTTGTAGTTTGGTGTTTTATATAAAATAAGCTCGGTTTACCTCGATGAGTTGCAGAGATGACTTGTCGGTTTTCAAACTCTCTCCTGGATACTGTCCTTGAACTAAATTCAGCTCATATCTCACCTATGAAACATATTAGAAATTATTTTATCATAGCTGTAAAATTCCCCGCGAGCTCATAAGAGTACAATCAATAGGATATGACGTCATTGATCACGCCACCCGAGAAGCAATTTAAATTTTGGCTTCAAGATAAATTTAGCCAGTTCGATTTGCAAGATAGCGGCTTTCTTTGTCTATTTTCGGCGAAGTTTGCCCGTTTCTTATCAAAGATTAGATTCGCCATTGGTAAAAAATCCACGCTAGTGATAGCTCAAACGTTTGGAACAGAAATGGGACGCTTGTGAAGTCGGGGACTTCCGAGCTTTTTCCATGTGCTTTGGAAAAATCGCTATAAACTGATAAGGGTCTTTCTTTCGAGAGACCACTTCATATCTTCTTCTCAGTGTTTGAGCAAAGGTACTTTGTAAAATATTTAGTGTGTTCAGGAGAATACGGCTATTTGATATGAAATTATTTTATTTGTTTTTTGCATTTTGTAGGAGCCTGTGCACTAGTGTGCCTTTTGCCCATCACAGGACTTGTTTTCTACATGTTATGCGAACAGTGCACCGAAGTTTATAGCTGTTGGTGTTGTTCCTAACCTTGTTATCCGCACAGAACCTTTTTTTTCACCGAACCATACCACATTATGCCGTTCCGTATTGGCGTGCTCAAAACTACGACGTGTACACATCAGGCTCCTTGTGATTTAATATTAGTTTGCTAGCCGATTCAGATGAATAAACGTTGTGTTCGTGGTTTCTGTTGGAAAAGTCTGTGTTCTGTCCCCTACATAGTGCATTTTCAAAACACAACCACACCCCCGTGCCAGTGCTCTTTTAAAATCGACCTTCCATATAATTACCATATAATCACCATATAATTACCATATAATTACCATATAATTACCATATATTACCATGCAATTATCATAGAATTACCATATAGTTTTCAGATTCAGGCTCTCCTTTTTCTTCCACGCATTGATCCAAAAAGAACTAAGGGTAGAAGAAAGGCAGATGATGGATCATGAGATATAAAGTACGAACTTAAAATGATTTAGTCTATATAATAATATAACAAATCGTTGAATATCAACGATTATTATTACCCAACTTTAGTTTTTTACTGTACAAATAACACGCGAAACGACTACAAATATACCACGATATTTGTATGGTTAGGCTTTTGTAAAGAGAAAACTGGTTTGTCCAGTTTGCTATTGCGCGCGCTTAACCTGTCCAAGCACTATCCGGGACGTTCCTTTTATTTTTCCTTGTTATTCATGATAATAGTTTATGATGGATAATTAATCTATTATTAGACTTTTTTTTAAAAAAACTCATTAATAATTCATGACCATTTTGTCCAATCCGATGCTCCTCTCTAGTCACGAGGAAAGCACTCTTTACCACATAAAATACGCTTGAAACTAAAAAGCCCGGGAGGGGTTTTGAATGTGACCCAGGGGAATAACGGGGTATAATAGAAAAACAATGGCATACAAATGAAGGTGAAGCATTATATAATGACACACGTTGCATTATCTATCAATATTAATATATAATGCCACATGTGATATTATATAATGCTTCAAGTTTATATACAGTAGGAATTAAATACTGAGAACAACCATTAATTTCACGCAACACATTTATTTTGTGCTAATTTACAAATGAAAAGTACAATTATTAAATACTGAGCCCGACATAATATTCGTTTCTAATGACTGTACTTTTTCCACGTCCACCTCAAAAGGACGCTGCTCTTTCGAAGGATCTTTGTTAACTCGACTTATTTGCCATTAAGAAAATACTTTAAACGACCACTTTGTAGACGAACGTGTGACCTTTGGAATACACTCTTCCAATGCGTTTTTCTCTTCTTCATTAGACTTTGGTGTCCTAAACGCCCGCTTCGGAGGCATGTTTTTACTAATGCAAGCGAAGTATCAAAAGACCGCATTCGAATAAAATACTGACATAGCTCTGCATATTTAAATTTCTAATTTTATTTCTCCTTCATTATTGTTGTTCAATTTCCAAATGCAAACAACCTTCTTTTGTTTTCTCATATCACTCCACATAGTTTCATCGATATTGGACAAAATGGTCATGAATTATTAACGATTTTTTTTAAGTCATTCAATAAACTCATTCAATAAACGTGTTTTAAGTCATTTAATAAACTCGCAGCACGTGTTTTATCAGGTATAAAATCCCTCGGGCGATAAAACACTGCTGCTCGTTTATTAAATGGTACATATGTAATCATGATCGCTTTATATTTGTACCCGTTGTTTTACCTACACAACTCGTAGAAATATCCATTCAGAGACAAACTCAAGAATCGAGTTATTTCCCCTCAAAAAGTAAAATTCAAAAGTATGACTTTTACTCTCGAAAACTGGGCCCTTTCTGGGTGTTGTTTTTCTTTACATTTATGTCAATGGTTTCCACGACAACTTACCACGGCTACTTCTGGCATCTTTTCGATCATTTTCTGCATAAGGGGGACGAGAGGTGTTGAGCATGAGCGTAAAATTTCTTCCCACCTGAAATAAGAACTATTTGACTGGCCCATTCTCAAAAAGCGTATGTTTATAGATGAGGTTTTCAATCGGCAGTACAAAGGAACTGACTATTTTAACGTTGGCAACAACGTTTAGATTGACAAATGATATATATGAATAAATCAATTGAACTGCGGGTAGAGAATGTAAAGCGAGGAAATGAACCTCGCAAGGCAACTGCAAAGAATCCCGAAAGGGAAGCTGGAAAGGCTTCAACAGAATTTAAACCTATGACCTCGTGAGCCATAAAAGGGATGACTCGATTAAATATTCTTTACATTACAGTCTTTGGATCAGGGAAAACATCGTTTGATGTTAGTGTTGAATATTTAATGAGGTCCTTTTGAGTCATCCCTTTTAACCGCGACCCATGACCTCCGCGTTACTTGTGCGATGCTCTAATAACGGAGCTATGAAGCCACACACATTGGGATTGTCATTCTATCACTCTCACGGGAACACATGAACTCACAATTGACCTTGCTCCCAATGTGTGTGGTTTCATAGCTGAGTTAGTAGAGCATCGCACCGGAAACGCTAAGCCAAGTATCATCAATCCTTGGCGGTTTTTTTCGAACGCGGGGGGGAGGGGGGGGGGGGGGGGGTACTCCCTTATATACGCTATATAGATATGTGCCGCCCGATGGGGTAGGGTTTTTGAGGTGCTCAGTCTTTAAATAGGGTATCCTTTTTGGTATTTTTGGTATTGTGATCCTTAGATATTCCTCAGATAGGGTCACTAAATTGCAGTATCCACCCAACGCGCAAAACGAAAAAGATATGGTCTGTTAAAACTGTACTACACGCCTTGGTTTTGAGCCTTAAAAAGGGTATCAAATCTCGATTTTCTACCCTTAAATAGGGTCAGGGTTTGAGAACCTTTGCGGCACACACATATCCTAAATTGTCGGGATTTCCCCCCCCCCCCCCTCCCCCCGGGATTTCGAAGTGAAGATAACAAAAGGTTGCAAGGTTTATAAAAGGTAGTAATAATAGAGATCGTACAATCGCGTATAATTGACGTACCTAAATACAAAGTACAAAGGTACTCGCGTTTGCCTTAAATTTGTATTGCTACGGTTTGGAATGTTACGGGTCTTTAGTGAAACCTGTATTTGAAATAATATCTCAGTTTTAATAATTCTGTGATCTAAAACACTTCATAGCATTTCTCCAGTCCCCGAGATGGCGTAGAAAAAACTCAAGCCGAAGGCGAGGGTTTTCTCAGCTATCCGAACGTATAAGATTTACTGACCTCTCATGCTTTGCTATCACTCCCGCAATATCTTTCTGTAAGGTCTTGGCAGCAATGTCTAAGATATTTTCATTGTTGTTGTTCATTAAAATTTGGGCCTTTCCATTCGACAGGAAAAACTCCACAACGGCAGGGTGGCCATTGATTGCTGCCAAATGCATAGCCGTGTTCTGAAAAGAAAACAAGAAATAAAAGGAATGTTTTTATTATATTAACTATGAGAAATGGCAATGATTTTTCGCTTTTATGTCGGATCTTCGGCACTCTTCGATAACCTTATGAAATTACGATTGATGTTCGAAAGTTCTTTGAACTGAGCAACGGAAAGTATATAAAAATCATGTAAATACTGCTTGAAATGTTACTTTAAAGACTGTTATATAGATCTCATATCTTTGTATTTTAACACATTTATTACACCACCTTCGTGAATGTTGAATGAACTGAATTTAACTGTTAAACAGTAGAACCATTTTCAAAGGTTCCTCGGCAATCATATGCGACCTTCTGCAATAATTCACTTAAATCTCAATTAATATTCAACTATAATTTATAGACAGGTATGGTACCTTGCTTTTGTCGACATCGTTAACACAGTCCTCGAATTTATTTACCATGACTTTACAACAAGCCAGCGATCCTTTACAGGCAGCAAGATGAAGTGGAGTTCGCTCACTTTGATCCCTGGAGCAAGAATAGAAAATTGAAGTTTTGCAACGTGATATCCCGAAGATATCGGTGCCAAAACGTTCACTAACATATATATTTATAACATGGTTAGCCCGATAAACCCTTTCACCCCCAGAGTCAATTATAAGGACGTATAGTGTAGTTCTAACTTATGAGTCTGTGGTCGAAATCCGACCATTCAAATGAAACCTCTTCTGCAGTTCTTTTGCATGGAACCATTTGTTTTTCAATAATTTACAAAATGAAACTTGGGATTTTTCTTGAATTTTGCTTTTTTGGCACTCTTGGAAGTCAAAGGGTTAAAAGTAAGGTTAACGAAACAAGCTATATAGTCGATAAATCTTCGAGTCATTTTCGGAAATCTTCAAACAATCTACGGAAATTTTCATGAAATAGTCGCTAACATTCACACTTCCTTCGGAATGTGTTCGAACAATCGCCTTAAATAGTTATTTAGATTATTCCAGTTAAAACCTCGTTGAGAGGTTCATATTTTCCCAATTGTGTACCTTTCTATGACAGCACCAAGCCTCAAGAGCACTTCAGCGGTGCTATTGTGTCCCTCTGCACAGGCGAAGTGTAGCGCTGTTTTTCCCTGACTGTTCTGCATGTTAATAATTTTGACGTTTTGATTGTCCATGAGCGCTTCAACAGCGTCCGTCCAGCCATATCTGTCAAATAATGAAAAAGATCGATAAATTCTGGCCACGTCAAATTAATGCATTTCCACTCCATATAATACAAATAAAGCTCAGTACAAGAATACCAACATATCACTTGGAAGGGGGAACTTTCATAAAAAGTGACGGAGTTGCCTGTTGTAAATTTCATAATGCTTTTCCTTGTGTATCACTAAATTTTTAATCAACCTATTACCCTACATATTACTCTACATTACCCTACCCTACATATTACCCTACCTATCACCCTACATTTTACCCTACATATCACCCTACCTATCACCCTACATTTTACCCTACCTATTACCCTACCTATCACGCTACATATTACCCTACCTATCACCCTACCTATCACCCTACCTATCACCCTACCTATTACCCTACATATCACCCTACATATCACCCTACATATTACCCTACATATTACCCTACATATTACCCTACATATCACCCTACCTATTACCCTACATATCACCCTACATATCACCCTACATATTACCCTACATTTTACCCTACATATTACCCTACATATTACCCTACATATTACCCTACCTATCACCCTACCTATTACCCTACATATCACCCTACATATCACCCTACCTATCACCCTACACATTACACTACCTATTACCCTACCTATCACCCTACATATTACCCTACATATTACCCTACATATTACCCTACCTATCACCCTACATATTACCCTACATATCACCCTACCTATCACCCTACATATCACCCTACCTATTACCCTACCTATCACCCTACATATTACCCTACCTATCACCCTACCTATCACCCTACCTATTACCCTACCTATCACCCTACATATCACCCTACATATCACCCTACCTATTACCCTACATATTACCCTACATATCACCCTACCTATCACCCTACCTATTACCCTACCTATCACCCTACCTATCACCCTACATATTACCCTACCTATCACCCTACCTATCACCCTACCTATTAGCCTACCTATCACCCTACCTATCACCCTACCTATCACCCTACCTATCACCCTACCTATCACCCTACCTATCACCCTACCTATCACCCTACCTATTACCCTACCTATCACCCTACCTATCACCCTACCTATTAGCCTACCTATCACCCTACCTATTACCCTACCTATCACCCTACCTATCACCCTACATATCACCCTACCTATCACCCTACCTATCACCCTACCTTTTACCCTACCTATCACCCTACCTATCACCCTACATATTACCCTACCTATCACCCTACATATTACCCTACCTATCACCCTACCTATCACCCTACCTATTACCCTACTTATCACCCTACCTATCACCCTACCTATCACCCTACCTATCACCCTACATATTACCCTACCTATCACCCTACATATTACCCTACCTATCACCCTACCTATCACCCTACCTATTACCCTACCTATTACCCTACATATCACCCTACCTATCACCCTACATATCACCCTACCTATTACCCTAAATATCACCCTACCTATCACCCTACATATTACCCTACATATTACCCTACATATTACCCTACATATTACCCTACATTACCCTACCCTACATATTACCCTACATTACCCCAGCCTACTTATTACCCTATCTATTACCCTATCCTACATAGTACAAATTTTAGGAATGCCTACCTTGCCGCCACGTGAATTGGTGTGTCTAAACTGTTGGATAACCCACTTGGGGATGCCCTGTTTTTGGCTACAAACAACTTTACATTCTGTGAAGAGGATGACGAAAGATTAACTGGACTATATTTGGACTTCTGGGCCCGGCGGCAGGGTAAGTTTACATAGTTCACGTGATGTTATGACGTCATATGACGTTGATATGGCGTCGTCATTCCGAAAGACCGCCATCTTAGATTCGTCATCTTGGATTTCCATCACGTTAAAAAGGCACCAAAATTGAGTCAAAATTAATCAACTCAATTGAAAAATATTAAAATCATCTTAAATTGAAAAATCTACTACAACAAGGTTAAAAATCTTCCGTTTAAACGTGAATATAAGCAGACAATTCATGACCATTCATGACAATTGATGACAACCTATTTTGACAATTCGTGTCAAAATAGGTTGTCGTGGGAAAGTCACATTTTATAAACAAAAATCTGTCAAATCGAGACGTTCCCAGGTCAATTTCAGAAATATTCACGAAGTTTGATGGATATTGGTTAAATGCTTCTTTCTAAAGTTTTACATGTTTAAAGCTATCGCAGGTACTTTACTCCCTCTCACTCTCCTCGGTTTGAATAGAGTTAAGATATATACAACCAGTTTATTGCATGCAGTAAATCGCTTAAAATGCACCTAAACCCTAATTTTTTTCTTGTAATCAACTCAATGTACGTTGAAAAGTCGAATAGTGAAATATTACTTGTTTGTAACGTCTCGTTAGTGAGTTATAGAGATTTGAATTTAGATGACGTCAACTGCAGACTTTACCATTATTTCTACTTCATTTACAATACGCAGTTCACAGCTTAAGGATAATAAATTTAAGAAATACTAATAAAAATTGTTTATAGTCAATTGATTTGTAAAAAAATATTACTTGGAGGTGGAAACAAGTAGTTGTATAATAAACGAGTCTGCATTTGACGGCATTTAATTAGCATTTAGTAAATTCAAATCTCTATAACTTACTAACTCTATAACTCACTAACGCGATAGATATAAATTAATAATATAGGCGATATAGACTTTTCAATTTTATCTCAATTTATATAATTTAATTTAGTTTTTAGTCAATTCTTATATTGTGAGTGCCTTTTTAAATATTCTGGTCAATTCGACTTTGTAACTTTTGATATAATTGTATTTTTATCTAATGAACAAAGACATTATTATTATTATTATTATTATTATTATTATTATTACATTTGATTTTACAAAACATGTTTCTTCAGTTGTAGCGAAAACAATTTGCAAGTCACTTTTATAATACTTATTCATTCATTCATTCATTTATTTTGTCATTAACCACATTAAAAATAATAATAATAATACAATACACTAGGAATTTATAATAACTTAAAAGACAATAGACTACAAAATGTTTAAGGTGGTAGTGAAAAGGAAGCCTATATAGAAGCCGGGGGCTTATGAACTATAGGCTTCCTGACAATATAGAATACATCATACGAATTATGAGGACAGCATGAAATATAAAATGTATTATTTTAAAAAGAAAAGAAAAGGAAAGGAAAGAAGAAGTATGTAGCTCAACAAAGAGTATATTTGACTAAGAAAGAAGGAATTTTTTAAGTCTTTTGCCAAACAAATGGATGCTTTCACTGTTTTGAATTTCATGACTTAACGAGTTGAAAAACTTAGGTCCTTGAAACCGAATTGAGAAGTTTCGAATATTAGTTCGACAGGGAGGTATGTAAAAAAGGTTGCAATTTCTAGTATAATGAGAATGTAACTGGCTTGCAAGAGTAAACATATCACGAAAATAATTAGGAAGTAAACCTCTTTTAAATAGATACATAAATTTACCTATCTGATATAAATAAATGTTAGAGAATTTCAAAATTTCCTGTTCTTTGAAAAGAGCATCAGTGTGAGAATCGGAAGAAACTTTAGATATTATTCTTATTATCTTCTTTTGCAGAATAATAACGCGATTTAAGTTACTCTGATATGTCGATCCCCACACTGAAACACAATATATTAAGTAAGGGTAAATTAGACTATAGTACAAACAGTGTAAGGAAGTTTTGGGAAGGCAAAAACTTGACTTAAAAATAATGCCTATAGATTTTGATATTTTATATTATAAAAAAACGTTAATTGCGAAAGAAAACAAAAGAAACTAACAAAAGTGACAAAATTGTATAATAAATTTGAAAACGAAAAGAGCAAAAGAGCTCTTTGTTTAAAATAGGTTTATCCCAGTGAATATGGAGGGATACTTTCATCTTAACTTGAAACTTTGTGGTGGCGTAATCTAAAATGGTGAAACATTTTTCAGAAGTGTTGATAAATGTGAGAGGGTTTGTCCCTGTTTAAATGCTCGTAAACAGGTGTATATAGGTGCAAATTGTTCTCGCTACATCTGACGACAACCATTGTACTGGTCAAAACATGTTTTGTTAAATCAAATGTGTCGTCTTCTTCCTTAAAATTGTAGCCAGTTTGCTACTATTCAGATATTTTGGAAAAATAAATAAATAATACAGATAAACAAAAATACCTTGACGTCTCCTCTTCTGGCCGCGTAGTGAACAGGTGTGAACCCATCAACATCTTTTTCAGTGATGAGAGCGGCTGCGGTAGGACTCTAGTTAAACATTACAAGATAATAATGATGAACAATGAACAACTATAGAGTATCTTCCCATTTTAATGTGAGAACTATACCAGGCTTTCAGTTAAGAGATGCATGTCAAGCAATCATTTTTACTATGAAAAACTTCACCTGCAACAAGACTCCCATAGAGTTTGCGTCACCAACAGCTGCATGAAGAACGGATTTGAGGGACGTGTCCCGGATGGTGACGTCAGCATCCTTTTCCATCAAAAGCTTAACTACTCTATCCGCACCATAACATGCTGCCATGTACAGTGGTGTTCGTCTGTCGTCGTCCTTTGGGTCCAGGGCCGCTCTCTTTAGAATATAGTAAGTGAGAAAAACAAGTAAATTTTAACTGACGATCAGAGCAAGCATCGGTCAATTTTTCAATTGATTTCCTGTTTGGTTGGTTGGTTGATCTATAAATGGTTGGTTATTAAATTGTTGGTAAATGGTTCATTGGTTGGTTTGTTGGTGGAAAATGGTTTGTTTGATTGGTTGGTCGGTCGGTAAATGGTTGGTTGGTTAGTTAGAAAATGGTTTGTTGGTTGGTTGGTCTGTCGGTAAATGGTTGGTTGGTAGGCCGTCAGTAGTTCGTTAGATCGATCAGTTATATTTTGTGTGTGCTGTTTTGCTCGTTTGCTCTCTTCCCTTGCACCAAAAGCCTGGTTAAACCAGGGCTGACCCGGGTCAAAACTTGGTTCAATCAAGCATTGTTTCCTTGTTCACAAAAAAGGCTTACCAGGTTTGAACCCGATGTGCAAAAAGCCTGGTTAACTCAGGCATTCGATCCTGGTAAGCCTGATAAGCCTAGTGTTCTAAAGAAACAGAAAAACCTGCCTTTTACCAGGCTTTAGACGTCTGGATGAACCAGTCTTTCCTGGTTCTTAACCCAAGCTAACCAGGCTATAATCCAATGTTTAAAAAGCACGGTTAACCCGGGTATTCTTGGGAAGCCTGTTTTTTTAGAGAACCAGGAAAACCAGGCCATATGGTCGTTTGCTTAATGGTTTATTTGCTCGTCTGCTTGATTGCTTGACTTGACTGATGGAATTTTTTAATGGCAGATTGACTGACTAACTGACTGATTAATTGATTGATTGATTGATTGATTTAAGTAAGTTAAGACACACGCTGTCCCACATACTAATAGCTTTACCGCTTTTTAAAGTTGTCTTGCATCCATTAACACTTACATTTTCCAGCAAGAACTCGACAACATGTGCGTGGTTTTTGCTCGCGGCCTGATGAAGCGGTGTCTTGCCTCTGAAGTCAAGAAGAGTTATTCTGCAGATCGCGGGGTCTTTGCTGGCCAAGTATTCCACTATCGGCATGGATCCTTGTTCGCACGCCATGTGAAATGCAGTAGTCTTGTCTGATCTCTGTTGAACACACAGAATATGGATACAGCAGTCATGAAAACTAACTAAGACTAATAACCAAGTGCTGCAATTCAGTGTTGAAAACAGTATATTTTTTGTACAACAATTACAAGGAACCCACATAAGCTGCGTGATCGTTTTGAAAATTTTTAACGAAAATGTTTGGGAAGGTTCATGTCATCTAAAAATATTACGAAGAATACGTACAATAAATCTACACGTCAGCTCAAAATAAACGTAATCTTACCTCAAATATTGTGTATTGCCATCTCTGTGGCTAAAAAACGGTCCATTTTGGCGATTTGAAGGTTCTTCGTGTAAGCCCTTTACCTGTACTGCCAACGTAACACCTTTCAAATCACCAGGATTCGCTTTTTTTAGCCGTGGAGGACGACACAAAGAAGAGCGAAGAGCCCCGGTTTGTTTTGTATGCTGGTTTGGAACGACTAAATGCTATTAATTTGAAACTACAATCTTCAACAATATTTTTGGGACGCTTTTACCTTTTCTTATCCGTCAAGAGAAATTCTTGCTAAATCCCCCCTCCCCCCTAATCACAAGGTTGATTTCGGCGATTAAAACTAGTTTTCTCCAAACAATATTGTCCGATGGGGGGGGGGGGGGAGAGGTAGGGCGAGGGAATCGTTCCTACTAATCCTGTGGCCGAAATGTTTTATAATTCTTGAAGACACATTTAAGAGGGCGCTTTTATCGAAGTGTCCCTAAGACTTTTGTCGACGATTGCAGTTCTCCAAATGGTTCGCACAATCTGAAACCAGATTCAGAAACCAATCTGAATGATCCACCTCCGGACGTGAATCATTCAGATTGCAATCTAAGATTGGTTTATCCCTAAACGGGACGGAAAATCGAATTTTCGATCGCAGACCCTAGTAACACAAAGTAATATATATTTTTAATCAATTAAAGCTTGAACGTTGTTATTTAGTTAAGATGTTACCCTTGGTTGTCGTATGCGAACTCCATACTCCACACATAATTCCACCGCCTAAAAATAATATTAGAAAAAAATTACATTTAGATGCATGCAAAGTAACACATGGAGCCGTTTATTAACGTGGCCATTTTGAATTTTTATTCTCATAAACTAACTTACGATTAGTTCGTGATCAATTGTGAAATTTTTCATTACATCTCCAGCGCGTTTATAAGTAATATGTTTACATTCTTTTCATTTGAGATCGTTTCTTTGGTGGTGGGGAAGGGTAGCTAATCACGATATATCAGCTGGGAGACTGTTCCATTAAGCCCATCATTTCGGCTGACATTTATTTCAGGGTTTTCTGTAAAGAAATCTTTATAATTTATTTTACAAAATGTTACGTTTAAAACTTACAGCTAACACGCCGCTGTTAGCAGCCAGATGAAGAAGAGAGCCGCCATCAATATCAGCGTTATACATAAACTCCTCCACGGAACCTTGCTTTTCTTCAGCTTTCAGGAGTAACAAATGTAGAATAAAAATTATCTCATTTTAAGAAGGTTAAAACCTTTTAAGTGTTAATCATGGCCAACATATATATTCTCGTTTCGGTCAGTCTCCATACAATCCTTATTTTACTCAGATTTTTGCCATGAAAGGATGAATTCGTAAGAGTGAGTTCAAACTTAAGTAAACTAAATGATGTTAACAACCCTTGTAACAAGTTAAGTAATGATCCGTATTGTAAGTGCTTACGGCAATGCACGATGGAATGTCAACTTTTTTCATTGTTACAGCTAGTGATCTCATTGGCCTAGACTCGAAGACCGCTAAAAAAATTAGGTTCAAGGTGCATTTTGTCTGATTTCAAGTAAATTGAGACCCAATCGCACAACATGCATTTTTTAAAAGAAATCGTATTTGCGGAACTTCATCAAAGAAGCAAAATTATTAGCTATTGTCTTCTGCTATTCTGATTGGTTAAGCACAAATATTTGCGTCGACGAAGGAGACGCTTCCTAATCTTGTCGGCTAAGCGGAACGAATCGAGAATTGTGTCGGTACCAAATCTGCGCCATTTTGAAACGTCACAATAGTATCCAGCATCGCGTGGAAATCAGGCATCATCCTGGGGAGCTGGGGTTCCGAAATGTCACATCACTGTCACATGTGAATAATCTATTTGTCTTGATTTAGTTTCGGAGATTTTCCCGATTTTGGAATCGTACGGCTCAATATTTCAATGCCTAGTAAAAGTACGCAGTGGAAAAATTGGACGAAGGTTCTTCTCCGGACCAAGTAAGTTGTTGGGTCTCTTTGGAATCAAGCAAGAAGTTACAGATTTTCCTCGCTGCCGTTCTGGTATGTTTTGAATGTTCTATCTTGATTTTGCTGTGGTTCTTTGCCTGATTTGGGAAGCTTTCACCTAAATACCGACGTCGTTCTTCGCGATGTTCTACGGTACGGTGCAATTCGCTTATGTCTTGTAGCAATAATTCACTGACCGGCCGCGCCAGGCGAACGCAGATAATTTAACTTTACAGTGCTCGAAATTGCGCCTGTATCGGGCGCATTTGCGACTAAAGATTTCGCAGTTTTGTGACTAAAATTTGTCTAGCTAATAAAGGAATTATATTCAACAGTGTTGTAATTTTATCCGAAAAATCTTGCGAAATTTCACGTTGAATGTTGCGTGACTTAAACGTCGAAATTTCTCATTTCCGGTTCCGGTATTGGTACATGTACTGAGGAGTATGATTTCAGAATCGGAGAAATAACCGAAATGAAATCAAGACAAATATACTATTTATATGTCGGAAAAATCTGAGACCTTTCGGAGTACACAGCACGGCAGGATTTTGCCCGATTCCACGGCGATAGCGTGAATTTGTTTGATGACGGCCCGACGTTTTTGCCTGCGTGACATATCTCGCGACATAGCCCTTTTCAACAGTGGCTGAATTAATTCATGAAACTGAGGTACTAGGCTAAGACGAGGTGCCACGGGATAAGGAGACGCACTATAATCTATGATTACTACTAGTTCCTAAAATTTATTTGACGCAAATGGATTTTCTTTATTTTTTTACTGAAATATAATTATGAACCACACCCTATTCTTGAAATCAAAGATATTCTGTGGGAAAGAGCCAATGCGCAGAACAATGAAGTTTACCATAGTTCTTATAATATTTGGAGCATTACTTAAAAACACAGCCTGAAATCAACTCGTACAACCTTAAGGCCAGAAGGGGCCGCCCCTCAGTTACACAGCGACACAAAGTGTCATTTATCCCAAGTGTCCCTGATGTAAATATTTTATTGTATACAGTCAAACCTCCCGGACACCACCGGGAACAGAAAAAGTGAATTTTTTTTTCGGTAATCTGAAAATAGGTGTTTTAAGAATTATTTTGATGGGTAAATAAGTCACTTGAAGTGGCGGGAACATATTTTAACAAGCGACGCAAGTTGGGCATATTAGACAAGGACCTGGGTTCTAGTGACGTCATTAGTGTGTTTACAACTGAACGCGTCACTTGTTTTACAGTGGAGTTTTGGCAAATTGTGGAACTTGTTTGAAAAGCGACGCGTATTTTAGCCCCGGGTTCGTTCCCTTCTCCGCCAGGTTTAGTTGTGATCGAACACACGAATGACGTCACAAATCTATTGTTTGTACCTTTTTGGCCGCGCTCAAAATGTCGCAAATTTCAGGCCCCGGCGGGAGTTGTTAAACTGGCATTGTGTTCAACCTATAATTCCCAATGAATGGGGTTAGTTTCTAGAGAAACTGTGGTGCTGCGTCGGTGGGGGGATGAAACACGAGAATTTAGTTTTATCGACTGAGTCGATAAGGTAAATTGACCACCGCCAGGTTTAGTTGTGATCGAACACACGAATGACGTCACAAATCTTTTGTTTGTACCTTTTTGGCCGCGCTCAAAATGTCGCAAATTTCAGGCCCCGGCGGGAGTTTTTAAACCGCTAAAAATGTGGATCCTCTTCGCGCAAAAAATGAAAACGATTGAAAATGAAATAAAGGTGATATATACAACATAAAATCCTAAAACAAAACGGTAGTAGAATTTCACGTCATGTGCACTTTAACAGCGGTGTCTGCTTATGCGAGGTTAAAAATGTAGTGTTTGTATGTGGCTTGGACCACGAAAAAGTTTCCGCTTATGGGAGGTGTCCGTTAGCAGAGATTCGACTGTAGTTGTCGTTTTTCATATTTTTTATCCCTCTTCATAAAACTTTCTATATTTAAATTTTATTACATTGTTATTGTATATTTTATTTTTACACTATTTTAATTATTGTAAATCCATTGCATTTTTAAACTTAAAGTGGATACATAAACATCATTATCATTATATTGTCAAACTCACCAGTCTGTAGCAGATACCTCGCAGAGTTGCTAGCTCCTCTTTCCATTGCTCGGGCAACAGGTGTCATGTGATCGTCATCGAAAGTTGTTAAACTGGCATTGTGTTCAACCTATAATTCCCAATGAATGGGGTTAGTTTCTAGAGAAACTGTGGTGCTGCGTCGGTGGGGGGATGAAACACGAGAATTTAGTTTTATCGACTGAGTCGATAAGGTAACTTGACCACCGTATTTGAATCTTTTTACGGTGGTCAATTTACCTTATCGACTCAGTCGATAAAACTAAATTCTCGTGCTCTATAATTCCTAAACAAAGCTTTTTAAAGGCACTTTAAACGGGTTAAATTTCGCGCCAACATTCATCCACCATTTTGCTGAACAAAATTTTGGAACCGTTTGAATAGGTCGTCTAAATGTTGGAAGGTTGTTGAAAGCATGTTGCAATAAATTTAAACTGGTTCAAACTTTCATCCAACATCACTTCAACATTCAAATCGTTCTAGAACATGTTGGATCGTGTTGAAGCCGTTTGAACACTTCATTCAACGTTTGTGCTCATCAGACGTTCCCATTCCTCTCGATCATTTTTTTTCATATGTTGATCTTCGGTCTGATGCTGGAATAGTTTGAATACTTTGAACGGCCTCCGCACAACTTTTACTTTTGCTTCCAACATTTGCCCAACATCCGTTGGACGGATGTTGGGCAAATGTTCGAAACGTTTACTTTTTTACAATGTAGTACACCGAATGCACGTCGAACATCAATAGGGAGATATTAAAGTGCCCCTATGATCAAATTTTTTATTTTCATTTTTTTACATTTTCGTAAGTATTGAAAATCACGCGAAAAGCAACAAAAACTTTGGACTTGTTCGTCGTGCAATTTTCTATGCTGATTGTTATTATAATTTCAACCCGAGGTATGTTTGGTCTTTGACGTCACTTTCTCCCATTCGCAACCAAGCCTTGGAACAAGGTTGATTAATGGCGGCCGTAAATTCTCGGAAATAAATGTTAAAATAAAATGACTTCTGATGTTTGTAATGGATTGAAATTTGGCAAGATGAGTAAGAAAGTCTAATAGTACACGAAAATGTAAAAAAATCAAAATCAAAAATTTGGTCATAGGGGCTCTTTAAAGGTGAACAAACCATGATCATTTTTAGCGCTTTTTCTCAGACGCCTAAAGGAATTTGAAATAATGAAAATATTGAGTAGATTCAATTTTCTCAAGTAGCAGTCGATTTGAACTTGGCGATCTGTAACCAATGAGACTTATTTATACTTTCAGTGAATTAGTTATATATGAATATGAATAATGAGTGTGAAGAGAAGGAACTCAGAAAAAATAAATTTGATTTCCAGATGTGATTTGAACCCACTCCCTTCCATATTCTAGTCGTATGCTCTAACCGCTGAGCTACTGAGAACTCTAGTAATGAGCAACGGTCAAATGTGGGCTATTATTTACTCTAAGAGTTTATTTCTGACGTGACTGCGCGATGCAGTTCATCAGTGTGTTTATTAGCATACTTGTGGTTGGGTGATCCAATCCGTGTGTTATACATAGCCCACATGGAACAGGTTAAAGGGGCTATCTCTAGTTTTATAATTATCATTATAAAGTATGTATTTTAATTAGCAGCGGATGACCAGGATGTAAATAGGTTGCAATTGAAAATTTAGACTAAATTTGTTAAGTTCTATGCATGATTAAAGTATTTATCAGTAATTTCATCGCAGTTTTGGCCAAAAATCAGCTAAATCCTTGTGACGCATGTGTGCCAGTAGAGTAATGGAGGTGGAACAGGTCACAATACCACAGTCGACTCGCAGAGCTTCTTGCAATCAAGAAAGGCGAAGATTATGCTACCACTATTTCCTGGACGAAAGTCTCCTTCGCAATCTTGAGATCAGCCCTACTATGCCTTAGAGGTTCGCGTTCAAAGAGGAGAGTCGCCATGGACTTACAAAACACGGACTTGCAAGTTGAGAGTGGACGTGCAGAAATTAGCCAGATTTATTTTTTTCCTTTATTTTTATCTTTCGTCATGGACTTACAAAACAAGGACTTGCAAGTGCAGAAATTAGCCACATATTTTTTCAAATATATATCTCCGTTTAACTCCAAAATTTTCAGCTCTTCTTTAAATAATTTTTTTTATCGAAAAAATGTATTTATAGAAATGTAATTATTTTTAACTTTCATTTATTTTCAAGTATCAATTTATAGTTATTGTAAATTATTATTATTGCTATTTTTAATAAAGATATTTTCCATTTTGCTAAATCCTTATGACATAAAAAAATGTGTTAAATCTCACCAAAATCTTGCAGATGGCGGCGTTATCCATCTCGGCGGCGAGATGAAGAGGAGTCGCCGAATTTCGTCCCAGAGCATGAACGTCACATCCACCACGCTGGAGAAGAGTCTTATAAAGAGGAAATATACGTCATTTTTACCCTGAGCAACAACAACACAATCTTAAGTATGAGTGATAGGTGTGAGCCTCGCAGTGATCTATCAACTTAAGCAGTTAAACAGAAACCCGAAAAAAATAATTGATAGGTGTGAGCCTCGCAGTGATCTGTCAACTTAAGCAGTTAAAGTGCCACTACGACGAAAATTTTTGTATTTCTTTTCCGCTTTTTTTAACGCAAATGTATCTAATAGGTTTAGACAAATGCGAATTGCTATAAATTAGTTTGATATATTCTTACACAGCCGAGAAATGAAAACCCACTAAAATCACGTAAAATCCGTCCGCCATTACTCCGTTCATAAATCCGAGCCCACGTTCTACTGGTTTGCGATCTGGTACACGTGGCCTGATTTGTGACGTCAATGACTCAACGCGGTTCCCTCCGGGACACAGACAACAAAGCCATAAGGCACGTGTTGAGTCATTGACGTCACAAAATCTTTTGGCCAACTCGATCCAACTTTCAGAGTTCGGTCCCGGTCATTTTTTAATTGAGTAATGGCGGCAAGCCGAATTCGAAATGTAAAGTTAAAATAATGGCACTTCCCGTACGAGTTTTGACTTGAAACTTCGCAAGGTAAGTAACGAGTACTTATATTTTCAAAATATGAAGAGAACAGAAAATGTATATTTTTGATCATAGTGGCACTTTAAACAGAAACCCGAAAAAAATAATTCAGGCTTGATCGGGATACGAACCCATGACATTTACGATAATCGAAAGTCTCCGAACTTGAAATAAATGGGCAACCTTACCAGCAACAGTTTCTCGCTGCCCACATAAATGGCGGTGTGCAGAGGCGTATCACCTGCGTCATCAGTTATAGTGACGTCAGCATCGTTTCCCAGCAGCTCGTCAACGATTCTGGACTGTTTTGAAAGGATGGCGGTGTGAAGGGGAGTTTTTCCTGATTTGTCTTGTCGGTTTGTATCTTGAATATAAATGAACATTAAAGTTTACAATCACGTAATCAAACTGGAGATACTAAAACAAAGTCCGACAAAGAAACGAGCCGTTAGAAGCCAGTAATTGGTTGATCGTTGTTACACAATATTGCGGGCTATCTCACCATAGAATGCCGCTTTATTTAAGCCCCCGCTTTATTAAATTGCACCTAGAACTAAAAAAAACTACGTTGTAGTTATGAAACAAAACAAACATCAAAGTCGACAACAAATTTGCTGGGACAGCAAAACCGCGCATTGTTCCATCGCTGACAGACTATTTACACGTTCCTATTGGTCCGTTACACCAGAGCAGTTCAAAATAAAATATTTTGTGTTTTGTGCACAGTCAAGATCTAAAATTTGTAAGGCAGATCTAATTTGTGAGTCTCTCTTGACCCCAAAACGTGACCATCCAAGTAATAGGTAGATGTGGTACTGTTTATTACGCGCATACCGTACAAGGTACTTTTAACTTTTGAGTTTGTGGATGAAATCCCACGGTGTGACAATTCAAATGAAAGCGCTCGAGCACTACTTTCCTGTGGTTCTGTATATTTTGCTATACAAGGTACTTTTTAAGTTTTGAGTCTGTAGATGAAATCCTACGTCATGTGACCATTAAAATAAACGCAGTACTTTCCGGGGGCACTTTTTATTATGCTGTACAATGTGGTTCTAACTTTTGAGTCTGAAATGAAATCCTAAAGTGTGGCCATTCAAATGAAAGCTACTGAGCAGTACTTTCCTGTGGTACTGTTTATCCTGCTGGACAAGGTGGTTCTAACTTTTAAGTCTGTAGATAAAATCCTAAAGAATGACATTCAGATGAAAGCTAATAAGCGTTGCTGTATTGCTCCGTATATTAGGCTGTAACAGATGGTTCTGTGTTTTGGGTCCGTTGATGAAACTCCAAATGTATCAGCAGTACACGTTTCGTTTTCTGTGGCATTTGAGAATGAAAGGGACCATCAAGCATTCAATTACCATTTCCTTTATTAATAAGTCTCACTGCTTCCTCTTCGTTCCCGGCAAGGATAAGTTGGTGAAGTCTGTCCGATTTAGCCTTTTGCTATAAAACAAAACAGATATAAAGGCGTTAAGGTTTTTGTCCAAGGACACAACACGATGGCAGAGACCAAGGTCTCAAACCACCGACATTCGGATCTGTCCAACGCGCTAACCACTACTGTACCTGTAAAACCCACACAATTCAGCTTTTTCGCTATAATGTGAATTTTAAACCAACTATCTATCTATTTATCACATATCAAAGAAGACCTCGAGCCCCCGACCTAGAGATGGATAGTCCAACAATCTAAACCTTTCACTCCCAGAGTCAATTATGGAGACGTAATTGATGTAGTTATAACTTTTGCGTCTGTTGACGAAATCCCCTGGTGTGACGATCCAAATAAAACCTCTTTGGCAATTGTTTTTCAATATTTTACAAAACAAAATTTGGGATTTTTCTTGAATTGTAACAGTTTTGGCACTCTTGGGAGCTAAAGGGTTCACCTCTCGACCACTACGCCCCTACATGAAGTGCGGTAATTGCAGCATACTCACAAAAGAATCCGTATCAACAAGTGATTGCTCTACCACTTCATCGCCTTCCTCAGATCCCATTGAAACCTTGCTGACAGCTCGTGATCGCTTCCGCTGTCTCTTGTTTTCGCTGGCTCCATGGTTGACGACCACTAAAAGTTCCTCGTCACCAGGCAGTGGAGAAGCAGGCTCCTGGAAACTAACTTTTTTGTTCTCTTTATCCATTTGAAAAAACTGAAGAGAACTGTCTGATTTTTGCTTTGTTTGTTGTTGTTTTGTTTTCTTTAATTCATACGAAGAAATCTGAAATATTAATCAGTAAAAAGGAACGTTAATTAGATTCTTAGGGATGGTTTTCACGCTTTGAAACGGTTAGTGAAGCACTCATATACATAATCCAATAAGCATAAACACGATAAAATAGGTCAAATGAGAATTCTCTATTTTCGAATTGCCCATAATACACTTTGTTTGCTCCCCAAATTTTGCATAAACTATTGTTTTGAAATGCTCTTGGGAATATGCAGTCCTCCCAAGAGCATTTACAAACAATAGTTTGTGCAAAATTTGGGGGGCAAACAAAGCGTATTATGGGCAATTCGAAAATAGAGAATTGTTAAGAAATATATATGACAATAATTTAATATTATTCAGACCGGGATTTTTTGGTCTTTAGGACCTGGGGAGGGGATAGGGGGCTTCAGATGCGTACTGTGGTTGTCTTTGACGACTGTGTATGAAATCCTAAAGATCTGACCATTCAAATGAAGGCTATTGAGAGATCTTGAGAAGTACTTCCCTGTAGTACTGTTTATTAAAAAAAACCTTTGAATGCAGAGGTCCACTAGTACTATTAGTCGAAATATTGGCCATTAACAAATCTGCCCTTTGCCGTAGTGCCAGTCTTACATTCAGTTTTGTATTTTCACTGTTTATTATGTTATAAAAGGTGGTTCAGTCTAACTTTTGAGTCCGTGGATGAAATTCTAAAGCGTAACCATTCAAATGAAAGCTATTTAGCAGTACTTTCCTGCAGTTTTGGTTATGCTGTGCAAGGTGATTCTTCCTTTTGAGTTTGTGGATGAAATCCTAAGTGTGACTATTCAAGTGAAGGCTACGGAGCAAAACTTTTCTGTAGTACTGTTTATTATGTTTTATTATATGTCTGAACTGGTCCGTGATGAAAAGAAGCATTCTGATCGGTTCCCTGAGCGGTATGAATTTTTGCATACGGACCGCTAAGATGGACCGCTCGCGAATTAATTTCGCAAAATCCCTTTTATGAAACATTACACAAATAAACCTTTTTTATTAAGTAAAAAAAAAAAATTCTTCATCTTTGGCGGATAATTTCGGTTAAACTGTTAAGAAAGTATTATGCTTAACTTTGGCCTCCGTTTGCCGAAAACGAAAGCATTAATTTAACAGCAACATTATTAAAGAGCCATAATAATAAAACTTCATTGAACTAGCTTGTTCGGTCCGTATAGGGAAATAGTGGTCTCGTTCTTTTTTTTTTTTCAAGTTTATGGACCTTGCCGAAAAAAGAACTCGACCAATATTTTCCCAATACGGACCTCACACTAGTTCAATAACATCTATGTACAAGGTGGTTCTAACTTTTGAGTCCGTTGATGAAATCCTAAAGTGTGACCATTCAAATGAAACCTCTTTAGCAGTACTTTCCTTTGGTGCTGTTTATTATGCTGTACAAGGTGGTTCTAACTTTTGAGACCGTTGATGAAATCCTAAAGTGTAACCATTCAAATGAAAGCTATTGAGCAGTACTTTCCTGTGGTACTGTTTATTATGCTGTACAAGGTGGTATTAATTAACTATTGGGTCTGTTAATTAAAGCCTAAAGTGCGGCCATTCAAATAAAGGCTACTAAGCAGAACTTTCCTGTAGTACTGTTAATTATGTTCAACAAGGTGGTTTTAACTTTTGAGTCTGTGGATGAAATCCTAAAGTGTAACCATTCAAATGAAAGCTATTGAGCAGTACTTTCCTGTGGTACTGTTTATTGTGCTGTACAAGGTGGTTCTACCTTTTGAGTCTGTGGATGAAATCCTAAAGTGTGACCATTCAAATGAAAGCTATTGAGCAGTACTTTCCTGTGGTACTGTTTATTATGCTGTACAAGGTGGTTCTAACTTTTGAGTCTGTGGATGAAATCCTAAAGTGTGACCATTCAAATGAAAACTATTGAGCAGTACTTTCCTGTGGTACTGTTTATTGTGCTGTACAAGGTGGTTCTAACTTTTGAGTCTGTGGATGAAATCCTAAAGTGTGACCATTCAAATGAAAGCTACTGAGCAGTACTTTCCTACAGTTCTGGTTATTATGCGGTACAAAGTGGTTCTAACTTTTTTGTGACCATTCAAATGAAAGCTTGCCTATTGAGCAGTACTTTCTGATGATAATAAATGTTTATTCACTATTCCCCTTTTTCTATGTTTATACATACATACACATACATACTTTGTTACCTTTCCCCAAGAGGGCTTTTCAAAGATAATTACAACTACTTGCATGCATGCCCACAGGCTAAATAAATTCCATCTTAACCCTTTCAGTCCCAGAGTCAATTATGGCGACATGTAGTGTAGTTCTAACTTTTGAGTCTGTGGACGAAATCCTATGGTGTGACCATTCAAATGAAGCCTCTTTAGCAGTACTTTTGCATGGTACCAATTATTTTTTAATATTTTACAAAATGAAATATGTGATTTTATATGAATTTTTATCTTGGCACTCTTGGGAGTTAAAGCGTTAAGGACACGTAATTCCTTTGCCTCCAAGCTAAGAGTTAGCAGGCTTTACGAACTCCATGCTGAACATATACAATCATTCTGTCCGTGTGATTCGTATTATTGCTAAGTTTTTGGTCAGCGATTGCAAACATACCGGTTTTACTAACAATTCGGAATGCAATCTTTTGAGCGGAAGGCTATATTTAACTTGAATACAAAAGTGTTTATCTCTCCTATGGTGCTTGAAACAATTATCACGAAGGTTGAAATTCAATGAAGTTAGCACCATACAAAATCCAAAATGTAGAAAAGTAAACTGATGAATGATGACTGCTAATTTTGACTCATCAACATCGCCATCCAAACACCCTTGGATACTTTTATTTTCCATCCTTGAAAAGGCAACACTTTCTATTTTTTCTAGAGTTTTCTAGAGCTAATTAGCCTCGAGAATTGTTTTGGCTAGTGCAACCATGGCGTTGAAACCTTCACAGTTTATGGAGGTTAAGTAGAATGAAAAAATCACAAGGTACAAGGTGGTTCTTACTTTTTGAGTTTGTGGATGAAATCCTAAAATGTTACCATTCAAATGGCTCTTGGGCAGTACTTTCTTGTGGTGCTGTTTATTAAGTTGTACAAGGTGGTTCTATGGATGAAATCTAAAGGTCTGACCTCTCAAATAAAGCAGTATTGAGCAGCAGTTTCCTTTGCAATCGTTTATTATGCTAAAGAGGGAGTTTTAACTTTTGAGTCTGTGGATGAAATCCTAAAGTGTGACCATTCAATTGAAAGCTATTGAGCAGTACTTTCCTGTGGTGCTGTTTATTATGCTGTACAAGGTGGTTCTAACTTTTGAATTTATGAATGAAATCCTAGAGTGTGACAGTACGTTTGGTAGTGCTGTTTATTCCTCCACGTTTCTTACGTACACATTTAACAAAAATGAGCGCATTGGTGAATTGTAATTATCTGTAAGCAACGGTTAATCGGTTGTAAAATACAAAAAAAAGCGGTTAATCGGTCGGATTGGTAACCGTAATTGCGAGTACAGACATGTCGTTTTAGTGGCCTTTAAGCCTTGATGAACATTCACAAATGCACAAATGCAACAATGTTAATGAATCTTCAAAAACTTACCTGTCAAGTTATGACCTATATCAACAGGTACTAGTTTGGAGTAATCCATGCATTTCTAGCCTCTGTACTGTTTCACTGTTGATCCTGTTTCAATTGCGTGTTGTATTGGCAAGGAGACAATTGTTTGAGACTATAAAAGATTGTGCCTCGGGAAATTATGCAAGAAATGTTGATTAGTAGAAAATGACATGCATGAGTGGACGATTGTGATTTAGAAACATTTAGAAGTAAGAGAGGAGACGGGGTGAATAGGACTACGAATCGGCTGATTTTGTAAATAGTTTTGCCCGGATTTTTCGGATTCAGAGAAACATTTTAACGGAATGCTTGATTTGTGGATCTACTAATGCAGCGGATTACGGATTTATGCCATTTTGGGCCCAAATTTTTGCTATTCATTAAGCTTCTTATATATTTCGGATCTTGCATATGTTACCGGACTTGTTGTTATCTTGTTATCGACACAGTCGAGATCACATACCACGGTCAACCTGTGCTGCCGAGTGCTTAAATATTTCAGTCGTCTACGTTCCGGCACTTTAAAAGAGTGAGAAACCGCTCAAGAAGACCTTTTTTCTAAATTAATCCCATACAAGAGTTTGCAAGGATCCAAGTCAGGATATTTTTTTATTACGTGTTAAACGTTTACAAATAATTCGTGGGTTCGGATTTGAGTTTGAATGTCTGTGGATCGACGGATTCGGCTATCAAAATGTAACGGATCGGCGAATATGTGTACCCCTATTGACCCCCCTCAAGTAGGTAGATACGGGTGTTGTTGTGTAAAAATGGAGCAAAACGTACGTAATGTGAAAAATGGCTGAAGTTTGAGAATAGAACTTGCTATCATTCCCCTCGTTTTGTGGCCAAAATAATACCCGACTAAGCAAAAGAACATCTATTTTTCAGAACACAACAATTAAAATATATTTTCTTTTTTTTATATAGTGCGTATAAGTACTTGTCATAGATCTGGATCTAGAACCGTCCATGAATGATTAATTAAGGTTTGAGCCTCATAAATATGTGTTCAATTAACCACAGCCGGTAATTGAATGTCTTTTAAGTTACTGATCCCGTTTTAATTTTTAGCTGCTTTGCACAACAATGCTTTTAGCTAATTTTAAAGACATAACTTTGCATTGCTGCGCTCTGTGATTGCCTAAAATGTCTCGCGCCACCAACCTCGTTTCCAGGGCTTTTCCCTTCGAGAGAGGCCCGCCCCTCAGAAGCAAAACAAAAACCAATCGTAACTTGCTCGCACGCATTTTCCCGCGCTTGGCGCCAGTTACACATATTTGATTTTGAGTTCTGAGTAGTTCATTGGATTGTCCGAGTCTGTTGTGACTTGCCGGAGTTTTGGTTTTGCGACATTCAAGTGAAAACGGCTCTATAAGCAATAGTTTGGGAGATAATCAATAACAATAAAAATAATTGAAAATATTTAGACAGGGTAACCACTTCCGTTATTTAACTGCTACAGGAGCCCATTACTAGGAGCGTGCAACTGCCCTATATTCCCGTCACGGCATTTCACAGACGAATTTATTTTTAGATTTGAATTTACCGCGAATATCAGACTCCCGCAGACTCGCTGAGCTGAAATATAGCAGAATAGAGATGGGATTAGTGTATTTTTACTCTTTCGACATACCCGCTTAAAGTGCCCCTGTGATCAAATTTTTGATTTTCATTTTTTTACATTTTCGTGTACCATTAGACTTTGTTACTCATCTTGCCAAATTTCAATCCATTACGAACATCAGAAGTCATTTTATTTAACATTCATTTCCGAGAATTTACGGCCGCCATTAATCAACCTTGTTCCAAGGCTTGGTTGCGAATGGGAGAAAGTGACGTCAAAGACTCAAACATACCTCACGGGTTAAAATTATAATAACAATCAGCATAGAAAATTGCACGAAGAACAAGTCCAAAGTTTTTGTTGCTTTTCGCGTGATTTTCAATACTTCAAACATACCTCACGGGTTGAAATTATAATAACAATAAGTATTAAAAATCACGCGAAAAGCAACAAAAACTTTGAACTTGTTCTTCGTGCAATTTTCTATGCTGATTGTTATTATAATTTCAACTCGTGAGGTATGTTTGAGTCTTTGACGTCACTTTCTCCCATTCGCAACCAAGCCTTGGAACAAGGTTGATTAATGGCGGCCATAAATTCTCGGAAATAAATGTTAAAATAAAATGACTTCTGATGTTCGTAATGAATTGAAATTTGGCAAGATGAGTAAGAAAGTCTAATTGTACACGAAAATGTAAAAAAATGAAAATCAAACATTTGATCACAGGGGCACTTTAAGGCCGCCATTTTTTTTCTTCTTATTTCATGGATCATATTACTGATGTGGACCGGAACTGCCCTTTTTCGCGGGAAAATATAGTCTAAAAATAAAATACTATAAGAAGCAAGGGCTGACAACTGCGTAGAAAAAGTAACGCAACAATGGTTCACGGTCCCTTGCATTCTCGTTTTCTAGAAATAAATTCGTCTGTGAAAACGCCGTGACATAGGCTTAGTATGGGAGTTGCATGCTCCTAGTAATGGGCTCCTGACTGCTATCAATGTGGGCCATGTGAACAATCAGTGAATAAATAATTTAATTAATAATAACTTAATTAATAATAGTGTCATAGAGGGCCACAAGTTTATTAGCTTTGCTATTAATTGAGTGCAACCCTCTTTAAATAAAGACTTTATTATTATTTTCAAACAAATAAATGAAAGCATAGAACAGTAAGAAAAGCCGATACAAAGATGATGCTAAAATTCTAAAACATACTTAAAAGTTAAAATGGATAAAATTTAGGAATTAAAAATAACTGCACCTTTACAATAAAACGCACGCTTAGTAATTTCACATTTAAGGTGGATTTCCACTGTCGCGTCAATTTTTACGTGCGTAAATCAGAGCACGGTTCAACTTTTTACGTTTAAGAGCCTGGTCGCACTACAGTCAAAAACAAAAATCAGCCCGTGCAAAAATGTCCAAAAATTTAAAACCGCAAACGAAGTTTCAAAACTTTGAGAACATTTTATGGGTCGCACTGTCCGTCAATGCTGTCGAAAACATACGCGTAATGACATGAAAACAAAAACATTCCACAAAAAGCGTGTCCCTCCGAAAGCGGTTTCTTTAGTTTTCCTCGATTTTTTCAAAATCGGCCTGCCCCACCCATACACCACGGCGTCTTTGAAGTTTAGCCGGAATTTCCAATTTTTTTCAAATTTGAGAAACACCAGTCGCATTAGGAAACTTAATGTGATAACAGATTTTCATCTTAAACAAAGACAAATTTGATCAAAATTTCCCTAGTGTTACCTTATTTGATTTACGCATGTAAAACGAACGTAAAAAATACACGACGGTGGAAATTGTTTAGGTGCGTTTTATTTACGCATGAAAAAATTTACGGGACAGTGGAAATCCACCTTTCATATTATCAATAAAAAGGTTCTTGCTGTATCTAGAATTATGAGCATGAATGCCGCCCGCGAGGGGGGGGGTACTCTGCACATTTTTGGGCGGGGTGTGCCGCTGGGACTCTGTGACCCTGGACCCTTAACCTATAGAAAATCAGAAAACGGCAAACTGATCCTTACGGCAAGGCGATGAAAGAATAAACAAAAGAATAAAACAAAATATATATATATATATATATTCAAACAAATTTGCCCAATATTTCGGTTTGAAAACAAACCTTCTTCAGGGGCTAAACTATACTAGACCATTTTGCTGCACTTTGCAACCCTATTCTAGACTAAACACCGAAAAATCCTACCCGGTTCCAGACTCGCTATTTTCCAGAAACTCGTTCACTATCAAAGTCTAAGATGCCAGGGGTTAGTAAAAATTCCGTACTGCCCACCTTACCGATTTTTAAAAGCCATTTGCCAGTAAACCTTGTCTAGGCCAAATTTTTCACGCAAATGATCATTTTTACGGAAAATGATACCCTATTCTAGAGCAAAAATCTCTGATTACTATATCCTATCCCAGACTAAATTGCCTGAAAAACACACCCTTCACAGCGACACATACCTATATAGCTCATATATGGGAGTACAACCCCCCCCCCCCCCCCCCCCCCCACCCGGGGGAATGTCGCAGCGTCTGGTATTAAAACACAGGCGGCCCAAGCTCACTATTTGATATCCGGGACGTGACCCTTGCTTTATGAGCGGTATTGTGTTACAAAGATTCGATTTATAAAGGTTTGTATGGGAACGCAACGGTTTTGCATCAAAACTTTAAAATTCGAATGTTATGTGAATAAAATTGACTTACCCTATTGCTGTGTTGTGTTATTTGTTATTTGCCTGCTCCTCGGGGCGATTTAACGCGATTTCGGCGAGTTATCGTAAGCGAATAAATCCTCTGAAAATAATCCTGTCGACTCAATTCCTCCGCAGAATCAAAGAAGAGATGTTGAAGTTCCATGTCAGTTCACTTAACACGCAAATCTGCCCTCAAACGCCTTCGCTACGAAAGATTTATTTCGAGATTGCTTCCCCTCACAAATTCGAAATAGCCGCGTCCAAACCGTCGTGGACAGTTTCACGGTTCGCATAGCATGTTAGGTAACTATAATTTGCCCGACGGGGGTGGACAGCATCAATTTGTCGACAGCCAAACCAAAATGCTCCCCGGGTACCCTCGTGCTTTATTTGTCAAACCCACTAAGAGGCCCATTGTTTCCTTCGACCGACAAATTGATGCTGTCCACACCCGTCGGGCTAATTATAGTTATAGTTCCCTCGCTCCCTCTTCCCAGTCTCCCCGCATTTTTTCGCTCGCTTCTCTTCGCGCCTTCCCCACTATCTGAACGCCTGGAACAGGCTACCTGTGATTTTAAAATTAGTTTGTGAATAAATCGGGGACAAGCCCCTGGAGACAGTTAGTAACTAATTCTTTACAGGGTTTTTATTTTTTTATTATTTTAAATATGCGATTGGGAATGTCTGTTCTAAAAAATATAGGGTAAAGGAATAGCCCAACCTTCTCCGCACTATAACTTAGCTTATTTTCCACATGGCTCGTTTTATTTAATTCTCTCAGGTGATTATACTGAATAAACCCCGCTGGGAGCGGCTTGGACTGTACCAAGGAAGAGCGGGTCTGATATTCCCCTAGAGGAATAATACATTGAATATTACATTTAATATTCCCCTTGGGTGAATATGCAAAAATTGCAAAAATAGAGAAAGAAATTTTAAGATAACATCGACGTGAATTACAAGATGTCGCCTTACTTTTGCTCTAGTACTTTTGCCATTTTCCCCACCATTTCATCTCAATGATACACTGCACTCATCGAGTCTAGTAACATTTGAGTAGTGAACCATAAGCCATTTTATGTTTCGATCATATTTCTTTTCGGTGAACCAGACAGCGTCCGAAAAATGAAAACTGCAGAAAGGAAACATGTTTGTCATGTATTTACACGTGCAATCCCAAAGTGACTCCGCATCTTTGTTCTTTTATTTTGCGTATCAGATATGCATACAAGACACATTTTCGCATATCCAGTGAACAAAAGACAAAAACTTCTTTTGCGATCAGTGTCTCAAAGGACGACGCCAATAATGTTTACAAAACGAGCATGCAACGTTGAAATCTCGGAGAAATCTCAATGAGCACTTGAGCAATCTGTATTTTTTCTGACATGTGAAACATACATTTAAAATGCACCTTACCCCCAATTTTGTTTTCTTTTAATCAACTCAATGTACGTTTTAAAGTCGAATAGTGAAATAATTCTTGTTTTTAACGTCGCGTTAGTGAGTTATATATCGAGATTTGAATTTACAAATCAAGACTTTACCATTATTTCTACTTCAATATAAAATACGCAGTTCACAGTTTAAGGTTAATCAATTTAAGAAATACTAAATAAAAACTTTTAATAGTCAATTGATTTGTAAAAAAAATATTACTTGGACTGGAGGTGGAAACAAGTAGTTGTATAATAAACGATTCTTGATTTGATGTCATCTTATTAACATTTTGTAAATTCAAACCTCTATAATTCACTAACGCAACGTTAAAAACAAGAAATATTTAACTATTCAACTTTTCAACGTATATAGAGTTGATTAAGTTTAGGTGCACTTTAAAAACACTCATCCGTCTGTCAACATCGCCCATGTAGAAAATAAGCCAGTTATCTACCTTAATTAATTAGTTGTTCCTTCAATTAGTTCCTTATTAGTTAGTTGCAGTTGTGATTTTATAAACAATTATTAAATATTTCGCTTCCAGATTCAAACTTAGATTTCTTTGAAGTATTCTTCAACTTTTGAGTGTGACCATTGAAATGTGAGCTATTAAACAGTACTTTCCTGTGGTACTATTTATTATGCTGTTCAAGCTGGTACGTTCGTACTTTTATGTTTCTGATTAATATCTTAAAGTGCGACAATTCAAATGAAAGCTATTGAGCAGTACTTTCCTGTGGTACTGTTTATTATGCTATACAAGGTGCATCTATTTTTTTGTCTGTGGATAAAACAAATCTTTTAGTATAAATCTACTAGCGTTCTATCCCGAAAAAAATCAATGCTGTTCTCTTATTGACTACGCTACTCACTATCTATCCTGTTGTAGAAAGTGAGTGTGTGCGGTTGTCAGTGTGCGTTTGTTATTAATATCATTATTCAATAAAAACGCGAGCCTAACCCTATTCATCCTGGGTGGGCGGGGGGGGGCACAAAGTGCCCGCGCTAACTTTCAGCATTCATATCTCCTTTAATATGTATTCAAACGCCATCAAACTTTGTGACTTTTCCTAAAATTTATCTGGCAACAATTTCATATGACAATTTTTGGATCACGTGACTTGATGTTTCCATGGCAACAAGATTTTGACATCCATGTTTTTTGAAATTTGCATACTGATTTATACCTTTGAATGAAGAAAAACAATGTTTATTGCTATAACTTTTATATTTTTACGTCATTTAGCGTTTATTGGTTTTGATTAATTTTGAGTGAATTTGGACGTTTTTTAAGAGGTTTTAAAAAATTTCAGAAATCCAAGATGGCGGATCCAAGATGGCGGCTGTATAACTAATTGCCTAATAATTGCCAAATAATTACGTCATATGTCATATTGCGGACCGAAAAGGAGACAGTTTTGGACCTACTATATACCCTCTAGGTTTCATTGTCATAGCCTTAATGTTCTTCAAGTTACGAGGGGGGGGGGCACAATGTGCAAGGGCTCAGAAACTCAAATAAAGTCCAGGCTGAGTAGAGTTAAGTTTTGAACGTCTATTAAATTTATGCTAAAACAATTAGATTATTCACTCTATTTGCGATAGAAATGATAGAAATCTCGCTAATAATTGTTAAATATTGCGACAATTCAAATAAAAGCTATTGAACAGTATCCTATTTGTTATTCTGTTTAAGGTGGTTATCCTTAGAATCCGACCATTCAACTTTATTTCCATTATCTGATGTCATCATGGAGATGAAATTCAAGGGGAGGAAGTAGATCCAAAGAGGTGGATGTACGGGAGGGGCCAATTGTCCCCCCTCCCCCTCCCCCTTACCGTGGTTCCTGGATCCATTACGGATCCACCCCTCCCCAAACAGTCGGAATATGTGATCAGAATATAGATAGTTTTTCAGTCATTCCAAACAAGCTTTTGCTAAGTAAATTTTGCCCTTCCGGCTTTGCTTCTTCTTTCTTGTTGTTCTCTTGAATTGTCTTGAGACGAATTTCTTTGAGCATCTCGGACTGTTCTTTCATAATATCAAACATCTTTTGCATCCTAAAAAAAGTAGAAAACAGGAAAACGAAACCTATTTCACTCCCAGAGTCAATGGAGACATATAGTGGACAAAATCCTATAATGTGACCATTCAAATGAAACCTCTTCAGCGGTACTTTTGCATGGTACCATTTGTTCTAACTGTTGAGTCTGTTGATGAAATCCTATGGTGTGACCATTCAAATGAAACCTCTGCAGCAGTACTTTTATATGGTACCATTTGTTCTAACTGTTGAGTCTGTTGATGAAATCCTACGGTGTGACCATTCAAATGAAACCTCTGCAGCAGTACTTTTGTATTGTACCATTTGTTTTTCAATATTTTACGAAATGAAAGTTGGGATTTTTCTTGAATTGTGATATTTGGCACTCCTGGGAGTCAAAGGGTTAATATATATCAACCTACACGTAAATATCCAAAGAAGAGGTGGGATCTCATTATTAGCACATTGTAAATAAGTAAAGGTGTGGTAGAATTGTATCGACCCAAAAAGCTCAAAATCTCTTTGTTACTTCCCCTTAATTACTCACTTTGCGTCTTGCTGCTGAATTCGCTCCAAGACGTTCAACATCGCTGGCGACATTTCATTAGTTTTCGTCTCCTCGCTGAACTCGGCTTTATCGAACCCAATGAATCCATCTATCAGCTAAAGCAAGGGATTAAATTTAGTTAGCACGTTAAGCTATTTTAGATGATCGCTTCATAGTTATTGTAAGCCCACGATTCATTGCACGGCGAGTGAATCTGTGGATTACTGACGCCCAGTTTCTTAAGGCGGATCGCGATAGTTCCCAGCATTTTCCATCAATTATACTTTGATGAATCGATACTAAAATTATTTATCAGTTGATGCCAGTTGATGCCAGTTGACTCTAAAAATAATAAAACCAATAAAAAAACGCCAAAACGGTATAAAAATCCAAGATGGCGGATCCAAGATTGCGACTATGCAGAACTCATGACGTAATTCCCACGTCATTTGAGGTTATCATCTCCCATTTTGCGGACCTTGACGTTATCAGTTTTGGACGTACTATATATCTTTTATGCTCTTGAAGTTATGAAGGCGTCACATTCCCCCGCCCGGGAGATCGGGTGGCGAGGGGGGCGGGGGGGGGGGGGGGGGGGGTGGTCATTTCGCATTTCATAAGAACTGCCCCTTTAAAGTTTCACCTACCGCTTGTCTGAGTGACTTTTTGTGATTTGGAAACTCGGTGTATGAGTAGACATGCACTCTTCTCAAGATAAACTGGGGAAGGGAATTTTCAATTTCCACAAGCAGCCGAACCTGTAATGGAATTGGAATATAAAAATAAATTAACTGTTGCCTGCGGCGCAAGCGTATTTTGTGGCGATTGAGTGGGTCAAGCCCAAATCATACCGTCCAGAAGGACGTCGGATACCTTATTGAGACTTATATAACGGAGTAACTGGTTAGCTTTCAGTTGAGGTTAGGGGTAGCAGTTTATATAGTTAAATTGGAGCCTGTACCATTGGAATCCATCACAACGAGACAGTGTTATTTGATGTACCCCTCCTCAGTGTCATGTACTGCGAGCCGCGTTGCTAAATTTAATTGTATATATAGTGACATTGACTGGGATTCTACGTGGTCCAATCTTTCCCTTATGCCCCTGGACCGCAAAGCTTTTTACCTCTGTTGGAGGGTGGCTCATAGGGTGCTCTACACGGCGGACCGTCTTATCTCTTTCGGGTATGCTTATGACCCGTCTTGCTTCTGTGGCCTGGGTCTGGAGACCTTGGAGCATCTTTTTTTCTCCTGTCCTTTTGCGCAACATGGTAAAGATTGGGTACAGTCTCTCCTTTCTCTTGCGTCCCCTTTGGCTCCTCCTATCAGTGCCAGGGTTATGTTGTTTGGCTTTAGTCGTGATGAGCTGCTCTGTGTCCCGCGTGTTTTTGTGTATTTACTTAATGTGCTTAAGTTTCTTATCTGGTGGCGTCGGAATGATTTCCGGTTCCGAGGGGTACATCCTTCCAGGCACCGCCTTATTGCACAGCTTAAGGCTCGTGTATCCTTTTGTCTGTCTCTGTATTTTAAACGTTTTTGTTCTTTGCGCCGCCGTCGTTTTTTCTTAAGGCAGTGTGGTGCCAATGGCACTCTGGGCACCCTTAGTGGTGGGGCGTTCATGGTCACTTTCTAGTCTTTGTCTCTCGTTGTGACATCTCTCGTGGACTTTGCCCTGGTGCGCAAGGTTGCCTTCAGTGGTAGTACGCTGCAAACCGTCTTTTTTCTTTTGGCTTTCGATCTTTGATGAGCGTGGTCGCCTTTATTGGTTGTACTGTGTGAGCCTCCCCTGCTTCCTTTTGTCGCGCGGTTTCTTCCTTGTTTATGTGCACGGTCGCTTTTACTGAACGTCTCGACCCTTTCTCTGGTGTTTTTGGTGTTTTTGTTGAGGTGGTCGCCTTTAGTGATTGCACTGCCCGCGTCTCCTTGTGCTTTTCCTGCTTTTGCTTATCGGCTTTTCTTACCGATTGGCTTTTCAGCATGTAGCTTCAGTTACCCTTTAGTCGTTTTATCCAAATTCTTTTACCTCGCCACCTTGTAGTTTCTTCTTCATTCCTCCCTTTTTAGCCTTTGATCCCATCGTCTTTTATCAATTGGAGTTTTTTCCTTTTATCCCCCCTTTTTTAACCATTGTAGTTTACCCAAATTGTCTTTATCACTGACGAGCGCGGTCGCCTTCACTGGGAAGTACTGCGTGCATCGCTTAGCTGTTTATACCTTCCTTTTACCTCTGCCTGTTTGTCTTTTCCCCCTGTATTTCCTATGAGGCGGCGTTCGACTCCCCGGCGAGCTGGCTCCGTATGGAGGTGCTCCCTCACTTATGGCGGTTTACCCCCTGTATTTTCCTCCATGTATTCTTTTCCACTGCATTTTCCTTGTATTTTTTCCTCCCTTGCCTTAAAGACCTTGGGCATTGCACTTCGCTCAAGGACCGCCATAAATACAAAAAAAAACTCTGGTACGGTAGGTTATGTAAGTCTAAGCCTAGCTGAGGTCACAGGTTCAGTTCTGAGTGGGGATTTTAGTTGTTTTTTTTTACACTCAAAAAATAAAGTGTCGACATCACGTTATATAATTCTCAATAAGTGTCCGAGGTGGTTTAGGCGGATGGAATCTAATGCTGACCTCTTCGCGTCATGTCTGGGCGCCATCTTGGAATATGAAATTAGAGGAGGATTAGGAAGAGTATAAAATGCGGCCAACGGGGTGGTTGTCAGGCATTTTGGAAATCCAAGATGGCGGACGAGCTTACGAACGAATTCAAAAAAGCATTCGCTTGCCATAAAACGCCTGCATTGCAGGCTAATAGACAATATTCGTATTCTCGGTATTGAACTGGAACTAGCTTACAGTAGAGGCTAATGCGGGGGAATATCATTAACATTATTTGCATGTGAAAAGATTCCCCTGCATGAGCCTCGACTGCACGCTAGTTCCAGTTCAATACCGAGAATACGAATATCGTCGTTTCTCTCACGGATAGACGGGCTTGAAAAAAGAAACAGCAACTGCATGGAAACTCGACACGAGAGAAAAGAGTGACTGTTCTGTATGCGGATATTTAGGTAATAATTGCAAAATTGTAACAAAGATTATGTTTTACCTGTAGGACGTAACGATCCATCAAAGCATTCTGCTGAATTTTGTCGATGTCTCCCACAGCTAAACCAACCTAACGTTTAAAACAAAGTATTGAGTCAAATACTGTCGCACAACAGTCGTAGCAGAAACATACTACAGTCTCGACACTCTCGTTCAATAGTTGTAACATTTCCATACTATTGTCATAGCACCAGCTCTCTTACTGTAGCCGTACTACAGTCGTAACACTCTCGTACAACAGTCATATTACAGTCGTACTACATTCGTACAACAGTCGCAATTGCAGTCTAGTACAGTCGTACTACAGTCGTATTGCAGTCGTACTACAGTCGTACCATAGTCGTACCACAGTCGTACTACAGTCGTACTACAGTCGTACTGTAGTCGCACTGTAGTCGTAACACTCTCGTACAACAGTCGTACCACAGTCGTACTATTTAAACAGTCGTACTACGGTCGTGCTACAGTCGTACTACAGTCGTAATACAGTCGTACCACAGTCGTACTACAGTCGTACTGTAGTCGTAACAATCTCGTACAACAGTCGTACCACAGTCGAACTTTTTGAACAGTCGTACTACTGTCGTACTACAGTCGTACTAAATATATGAGTCGTCTTACGCCCGGTTTTACTATCACACTACAGTCGCTCTGCCGTCATATGTAAGTCTTATTTCGGTCGTGTAAGTAGTCGTCATGCGTTTCACAAGCCAGCTCGACGTATGTAAAACACGATTTTGTTTTTCGTTTAAATCAAAGCCTTGATCGTACCAGCATATTCATCATTATGATCGGCATCCCAAGTACAAGCACAATAAACAGAACGTTGGTGAGAGTGGCGAAAGGTAACTCATTCCACGGCAGGAAATTGTCATGGTAATTGAGCTCTCCCAGTGTCATAACAAACATTGTCATCATGGACGTGCCAAACTGATCAAACGGTTCCTGCGAAAAAGAAATGAGAAAAAATAATAAGCACTTGAATTCTAGAAAGTTTGTCGTTCTTAAACAATAATTTCTGCTTTTTTAATTTTTTTTTCTGCCTTTTGTTTGTATGCCTACAATCGAGATTAGGTCAAGTAAAATCGCGTACTGTTTTAGTTGGGTCTTGTCTATTTTATCTATTTCTAATACTTACTTTTTGATTGATTGATTGATTGATTTATTGATTGATTGATTGATTGATTAATTAATTTGCTTTTTGTTCTAATAGGTATTCTTGTATTTTTTCTATCCTTTCATTATTTCTTTTTTTTGGTAGCATAAGCTTCTATGTATTGTGGAGAAAAAGGTCATTTTGGCGTTACAGAAACCATTATTGATTACCTATAATGTTGTGAAGTATATATTGTTCATTGGTTTTAAAGGGAACCTCCATTGTTATAACAAATTGACGTTAAATTGTTGGAAATAAAGTCTAAATTAAAACATTTTAAAAAGCAGGTGCAAATATAATTTTAGTGTACAAAAAAATGGATATGAATATCGCCTATTTTCGCTTTTAAATTTCCCGCGCGCCGCCATTTTGAATATTTATGACGTGTTACGGTTGCCGCTATTGTTAAGAATCGACGTTCTTTTGTGTGCAACAATAAGACAACCGTAACACGTCATAAATATTCAAAATGGCGGCGCGCGGGAAATTTAAAAGCGAAAATAGGCGATATTTATATCCATTTTATTTGTACCCTAAAATTATATTTGCACCTGTTCTTTTAAACATTTTAAATTTCGACTTTATTTCCAGCAATTTAACCCTTTCACTCCCAGAGTCGATTATGAAGACATGTTGTGTAGTTCTAACTTTTGAGTCTGTTGATGAAATCCTATGGTGTGACCATTCAAATGAAACCTCTCCGGCAGTACTTTTGCATGGTACCATTTGTTTTTCAATATTTTACAAAATGAAATTTGGGATTTTTGCTGAATTTTGATGCTTGGCACAATTGGGAGTGAAAGGGTTAACGTCAATTTGTTCTGACAATGGAGGTTCCCTTTAAGTCATTTGACGTCATTTGAAAGATCCGCAATCTCAAGAAACGTTTAGAAAACATCTTGCTACTTATGTATGTTGTTTCTGCTTTTTATTTAAGTTTGTATATGTCTCAGCATATTTTGCGGCAAAAAGGGTAGAATCCCGGGGCGGGGGGGTACTCTGCAAATTTTTGGGTGGGGGGTGTGCCGCTGGGACTCTGAGACCCTTAACCTATACTAGACCATTTTAGCTGCATTTTGCAACCCTATTCTAGACAAAACACCGAAAAACCCTACCCTATCCTAGACCTATTCCAGACTCGCTATTTTCCAGAAAGTCGTTCACTATCACAGCTATTAGTTAACAGGGGTCAGCAAAAATGCCGTACTGCCCGCCGTATCGATTTTTAAATGCCATTTGGCAGTAAACCTTGGTTTAGACTAAATTCTTCACGCAATTGATCAGTTTAGCGGAAAATGATACCCTATTCTAGACCAAAAATCTCTGATAATTATACCCTATCCTAGACTAAACTGCCTGAAAACCATACCCTTCACAGCGGCACATACCTATATAGCTCATCTGTGGGAGTACCCCCCCCCCCCCCCCCGGGGGTAGAATGAAATAACATCAAGCTATTTTACTAATTTCCTATAAACAATCTTGCCTTATCCATCACCATCAGAAACGTTGTTCCAAACGCTATTATGAACAACATCCAAAGAAGCAAAACCTGCGGGAAAGAAGATTAACAGTTTGCATTATTCTTTTTATGAACTAAAATTCATAAGTAATGGTAATCATATGGTTTCGAGTTCAATTTGTGATTTATTTGCACAAGTGATCATGATTTTTTCAAAAAGCTCAAATTGCACGAGCCGCTTCGGCTAGAGGGTAGGAAGTGAGCATTTGACGCGTATTTGACATTTCATTTGCTGAATGGCTCATGATGAAGATCAGCCCATAATACTAGAAACTCAAAGATTCGTTTGCATATTAAATCCTGAAAGAACGCTTTCAATAAGATTTACAAGAGATTTGTAATTTGCGCTGATGTTATACTTTTGCACTGATGTTACACTTTTGCACAGGTGGAGTACAATTAAACTGCACTGCTCTTAGCCAATCAAAAGTGAGTAATGTTTTCATGTATATTATTAGAAAAGTTATAAATCAGGTATTTAATATTAATTCTAACACTGTTTTGACCTACAAATGTAAAATTTCCAGCATTTCAAACAAACGATATCAACAAACCTTGAATAGTGTCACAAACATCGTGCTTAACATTATAACATATTGACCATAAGATGACAACCTAAAAAGAAACAGTCTCTGTTGATATTGAAACCTCTTGACCTGAGATGGAAGGTATATGTTTTTTGAAGAGTTGATGGGGTTGAGGCCCGTTGACACGTTTCGAACTTTTGCCCAACATCCGCCGAACAAAATGTGTCTAAATGAACTGTTGTTGGGCAAATGTTGGAAGCAAAAATGAAAGTTGTGCAGGGGCCGTTCAAACGATTCCATCGGTCCAACAATCGGGTCAACATATTAAAAAACAAATTCATTGCGAGGAACTGGGAACGCCAGATGTGCACACATGTTGAATAATGAGGGATGTTTTAACCAATTTAAGTTTGTTGGAATCCGGGTTGGAACACGTTTCCAACGTTTTTCAATGTTGGACGACTAGTTCAAACGATCTCACCATTTTGCTGAATGTTGGAACAATTGTTGGAACCGTGTAAACGGGCTTTTATTTTACCTATTTTAACTTGGTATCACTTTAAAAAGTCAAAAGACACATCTTCGTCAAAGGAAACCTTAAACTATATTCTACTTTGATATAAATTACTATTGATTTTAGTAAAGCGCAACTATTGTTATCAGTCTTTGGATGCGGATGGCTATGAAGGAAATAGGTTGCACCTTGAAAAAAGATAGGACTAAAGAAGAATAGGACTAAAGAGAATCTTGCTTGCGAGTAAATATTATAATGGTAATCACTGGAAAAAACAGTTGAGGATTGGATTAAATATTAATACCTTTTAAATGCTCTACCTAAATGCCATTAAAAAACGACAACATAAGAGACAATAAAATTTCCCACTTCAAGACATCTAGTATATTGTGGCTGAAAAGCCCTGTAAAGGGAGCTTCAATAAAAAATGTATGTATGTATGTTAAGAGGATAAAATACCGAAAGAGGACGAGATTGGCATCATTCCGGCCTAGTTTTTAGACTTTTTTATCCAAAATGGTTTCTGGATGCTAAATAAGTAACAATAAAAGAGTTTTCAGAATTACAGGGAAGAAATCATGAGTTAATATTTTCGTGCGCGCATGCGCTATGACGTACACAATTTCATCCCGAAACTTCATCCCGAAATTTCATCCCGAAATTTTATCCCGAAACACACGAAATAATTCGTTCCGCTGACCGTTCCAGCCCAGTTACTGGGCTCATATGTAAGAAGAGGCCCTAACTCACCTTCTGAAGTACAAGATAAGATTCATCCACCCAAAGAACAAACTGACCGCACCTACTTCCCTCTTATAACCAGCTCTGCAATCACAAGGCGGTATGCAGTACAATATGGCAGTTGTGTAACACACCAACTCCAAATAGTTGCTCACATCCGCAATGTACTCCATTCTCTGTGTGAATTAAAACGAATAATTAACAACTATTCACCGAAGTGGAGGTGGGTAGCGGTGGATATTTACCGAGCCGCGAAGCGGCGAGGTAAATATCCACCACTATCCACCTACACTGAGCTGATGCTTTTTAACTCATTTATTCCTGTCAACGATTACAATTTTCGCGCGCAAATTGCTGGGAGGTGAATAGCACCCGCTATTCCGAGTTTCAGTAGCCAATCAGAGCGCGCCAACAATGCTATCCACTGTTTCAGTATATACTAATAAAGGATAAGGCAAAAATATCGCTTGCCTGGTGTCCATGTAAACTAAATTGGATAAAATGATTCTACACAGCAAAACAGAACAAGCAGTTCAAGGATAAAGTGCAGGATTCAAGGATGGAAGTGGATTACGGATAAGTAGATTAGCGTGATTGGCGGCCAAGTCAGTCTCCAATCTTTTCACTCCGTCCCTACCCCTTCTTTCCCTCCCTACTCCCCCTTCTCCCCCCCCCCCCCCCCCCTCCCCCCCCCCCCCCCCCCCCCCCCCCCCCCCCCCCCCCCCCCCCCCCCCCCCCCCCCCCCCCCCCCCCCCCCCCCCCCCCCCCCCTCCCCCCCCACTGACCCCCACCACCACTTTCGTTAACATAACATAACATAACATAACCTAACTTTATTTAGATAGATAGATAGATAGATAGATAATCTTTATTTAAACACGGTAAAAATTCGTCAGCTAAAAATCATTATAATACTAACACAAAGCAATAAACTAATATTAAAAAATATCTATATATGAAGAATTTAATAAATAATAAATAATAAAAAGCTGCTTTCCACGAATGCCGTGCCTTATAGTTCCTCTTTGAGAAGTCGTTTAAATTGCCCAAGGGACTCAGCTTTCCTTACATTATGAGAAAGGCTGTTCCAGAGCATGGCGCCACTATAACTGAAACTATTTTTATAATAGTTTGTGCGCGGCAATGGAACATTAAGTTTATCCTCAGAGTCCCTTAGGTTGTAACTAATTTCTCGCTTCTCAAATTTAAACACGGTATAAACATCAGTTACAAAGTACATGTTTGCCGTGTGGGAATACGAGGTGGACATAAGGCGATTGATTTCGTTATTAAACTTTTTATATGATCTAATGGCTCTGAAATTCTGCATGGATCCGGCACTAGTGTCAACTGTATTTCAAAGGTATCCCCTTAATGGTTCTACTCTTAAGCCGTAACATTTTCCGGAGCGAGCCGTGAGACCAAGGGTCAATTCAATAAAACTTTTACAAGTGTAATTTACAAGTGTAGCTATTGTTTTCAACCTCTGAAACAATGGTTACACTTGTAAATGTTTTTTTTTTATTTTTATAATTATTTTATTGCTTATCAAAATAATTTACACAAATATGTAGTACATATAACACTACTATTCTAATACTAATATGCATACTAACACGAAAAAAAATAAATAAATAAGTACTTACACTAACCTACATTACAATAAAATACCATAACAAAAGCCTACTATGTAGATGAATGAAGACTTAAGAAATTATATTTTAATTTATTACAAAGATATAATGCTTTGCCATTTCTGATAATGAACTAACTCTTTGTTATTTTTCTTAGCTATAAATAATTCTACTTGTTGCGTGTTTTGTATTTTGGCTTTGAGTAACGCCAGGCTTGGTTTAATATTTTTGAAACGACAATAGTAAATGATTTGTTTTCCCATAATAATAAGATGGTTTAGTAGCCTGTTGTCTGGAGCATTGCTGTAATAACCGAATATGATCACCTTGAGGTCAATGTTTTCTACCTCTATATTACTTTGGTTTAGCCAAGCCGATACCGATCGCCAAAATTCTTGTGCATAGCTACAATAAAAAAATAAATGTTCAAGGGATTCTTCGTGATCGTGGCAGAATGTACACATGGGAGAGGCAACGAGTTTCATTTTAAAAAGGATTTTATTAGTGTACAGAATGCGGTTCAAGATTTTGTATTGAAAAACTCTGGTGCTGGTGTCAATGGTAGCGTACCCTGCAAGCAAGTAGATGTTTTGCCAGTCCGAATGACTGATTGTATTGTCAAAAGCAGCATTTAATTTGATTTGGGCTGTTAGAGAAGGTTTGTATTTTTGTCCCAGTAGACAGATTTCGTATTCATCGACATCAGATCAGGAATCTTTACCCTTGACCCACTCGTGTTATCAAGCATAATTTCTGTTTTCCAGTCTGAAGGTAAAGCAGTATAGATTCCCATCAGTAAAAAATAATCACTCGCCGTAATGTTTCTTGCTCTAAAAAAATCCCAGTTCTTTAGTTTGTTTTCATTGGTCAGGATATCACGCAGTTTTGTGAAGCCAGCATCAATAAAATTACTTTTAAAAACTGGTTTGTTATTAATTAAAATGTATTGGTTGTTCCAAATAACCTCATCAAGGACCTCATCTTTTGTTTTTGGCGTATGTTGAATATTAAAGCTGGACCATGCTTCAAGACATTCTTTATAGAATAAAGGCAAATTCTTTGGTAAGTACGTTGGATTAAAATTGCATTGCAAAAGGAAAGAGGATCCCATTTCTTTTAGGTAGTAATCGAGGAATGTTTTCCAAGGGCTATTGCGTTCCTCTAAGTAGCGTTTTAAACACATAATTCTTCGTGTTTTGACTAGCGATTCAATGTGGGGCATTTTGAGACCACCGTCTTTGTATTCACTTATTAAAGCTGTCCTTTTGATTTTATCTTTACCCCTCCAGACAAAATTAAAAATCAATGAATTCATTTCTTTCATAACATCTTTGTTGAAGCATAACAGTGAGGCACGATACATAAATTTGGGGATTGCAAAAGTCTTAACAATTTGTACTTTACCAATTAATGTCAGATTCCTCCATTTCCAATAATTTAAAGTTTTCCTCAGGGATTTAAAAGTTGCATCAAAGTTTAATTCTTGACCTTTACGCTGATCATAGGTAAAATAGATACCCAGAATTTTAATAGGCTGGTTGATTTTTGTAATATCAAGAGATTCCTGGCTATGATGTAAGCTGCCTAGCCAATAAGCTTCAGTTTTATCTTTGTTTTGTTTGAGGCCGGAACAGTCCCCGAATTTGGAAATTAATTCAATAAGTGCATCATACGAATTTTTGTCACGTAAGAAATTAGTCAAATCATCTGCAAATGCTATGACTTTGAATTCTTTTCCGTTTATATTTAAACCTTTTATGTTCTGATCCTGTTTGATGGCAGTGATGAGAATTTCTAAGACTAATATGAATAAATAGGGCGATAACGGATCACCTTGTCTGACACCTCTCTCTATTGTAAATGGAGCAGTTGCAAATCCATTGTTCATGATGCAGCTTGTTATGTTGGTATAGAACATTTTCACCCACCTTATAAATGACTCCCCAAAGTTAAATTTTTGGAGGGTTTTAGTCAAAAAACTCCAGCTAACAGAATCAAAAGCTTTTTCGAAATCAATAGTGAGCATAAGACCAGGAGTGTTGTTTAGTTTTGTGAAATCCATTATGTCACCTATAGTTCGAACGGCATCAAAAATGTTTCCACCTTTAACATAAGCACACTTATCTACACTGATTAAATCCGGGAGTACTTTTTCTAGTCTAAGAGCGATGGCCCTGGATGCAATTTTGGTGTCAACGTTTAGCAGAGAGATTGGTCTCCAATTTGATATATAACGCTTATCTCTATTTTTCTTTTCAATTAATTTAACTATTCCTTGCTTCTGTGAATTTGACAGTTCGCCATGTTCAAGCGAAAAGTTTAAAGATTCAACTAAAAGCTGTCCAAGCAATGGCCAAAAAACTTTATAAAACTCAGCGCTGAGTCCGTCGTTTCCCGGAGATTTGCCGTTTTGGAACTTATTTAGGGCATTGAAGCATTCTGCGTGCGAAAGACGCCCCTCACAAATTATCTTTTTGTCACGAGACAAAAACGGTAGACTGGTGCAGAGGTTAAAAAATTGATCGCTTTTCTCGCTGCACTCTTCAAGGTCTTTGTTGCTGTACAAATCCATGTAAAAATTGTACATTTCAGTTCGAATTAATTTAGGGTTAGTTATTAACTTTTTTTCTTTATTAAAAAGTTTACGCACGCATGTCTTGCTGATATTTTTACTTTCAAGGTTTAAAAAGAATTTATTATTTTTTTCACCCTGTTCATACCAATTAGCCTTAGATCTGATTATATTACCTCGGACGATGTAATCGTAGAGGGAATCATATTTTGATTGAATTATTTCGAGTTCTGTGATATTGGAATCGGAAGGATCTACAGCACATTTAGCTTGACAGTTTTTCAAATCGCGTTCGATTTCTTCAAGATTGTTTCTTCTAGCCTTTGCCTTTTCTTTACTGTATTTTATTGAAGTTTGCCGAATTTTGTTTTTCACTAGATCCCACAAAAGACGTTTATCACGGACTTCTTTAAATTCTTCGAGCCATTCTGAAAAAGAACTAGTTATTAGGTCTACATATTCAACGTCATCTAAAAGACTCGTATTCAGCTTCCAGTACGATGGTCCAGGAGGTTGTTTTTCTGTGCTATTGATTTGCAATGTAATTGCCGAGTGGTCCGCTTTTATGGATGGGATAATATCAGTTTTATCAACATCATCTTGGAGATCGTCGCTTATCAGCCAATAATCTAATCGACGCTGGACTAGTGGTTTCTTTTGTCTCCATGTAAACACTTTTCTATCAGGATTACGTAGTCTCCAGATGTCTATCAAATCAAAGTCTAGCATGAGGTTTTGTATCTTTTTTACAACTTCTTTTTTCCCCGAGTTGCTACTACTACTATCTAAATCAATGTTCAGAGGAACATTGAAATCGCCCCCGACGATTAGTTTGCAATTTTGGTCAAAGTCATATTCATTTAGAGTAGTATTAAGGTCTTCATAAAAATTGACGGACTCAATTGAATTGTTTGGAGCATAAATGTTGAGCAATAAAACCGGACAATCTTGTATGAGTGCCTCCACCAAGACGTATCTACCATAAGTATCCTGCTTAATAGATTTCAGTTCGAATTGAAGAGTCTTGCTTATTAATATCAACACACCTTTACTGTGATTTGAACCATGCGAATAAAACATGTCTCCAGGCCATTGAAATTTCCACGAATCAATTACCTCGGGTGTACTGTAAGTTTCTTGTAAGAAAGTGATATCTGCGCTCTGTTTTTTTGCCCATGTGAAAATGCTCTTGCGTTTAACAAGATCACGGATCCCTCGAACATTTAGTGAAAGCAATTTGAAACACACATTATCCATTGAGCATTACTTATTGATGTTTTGATAATTCAATGGCAACAATTTGTAAGTTTTACCACGTTCATCTACTGAGGCTAATGAAAACACACTAAAGAGTCGAACACAAAACAAATGAACCACACTAATTAAGGAGCAAGGTGCCAATAGCTCCATCGACCCTTACCTTACGCTCCAGAAACTAGACTGTTGAGCAATCAACGTTCAGGCCTAGCCTTTTGTGCTGGATAACAAAAGTTATTTGGTACGTTCACGGGTATCTATTGTTCTGAATAAGACTTAAAGCAACACCTACGTATGATTAATGAGTATTCAAAAAAAAAGTAGCAAGCCGGCTAATGTACAATAACATTGAATTTCTTGAGTCCATTATTACATTTCGACATATTTTCCGTCAATAAAGAGTTTATCTGGTTCAGACCTACTAAAAAAGGCTTTTTTTCCTTTTTTCTTTGCCTCTTTTAACTTCTTCATTTGAGCTTTACGGAGGATGTGGAGCTCTTTAGGAATATCTTCATAAATTTTAAAATCAGTGTCTTTCAATTTATATGCTGACCTGATAACTTTTTCTCGGTCTGAGTACCTCAGAAAACGTGCGATTATCATCCTTCCATTTCCATCTTTTCTTGGTTGCTTCCCTAGCCTGTGAACACGTTGAAATTCGATGTTTTTCGCATCTTCAACTTCGAGAACGTTTTCCAAAAAGTCGACTAACTGATCTTTCGTATCATCCATTCTTCTTTCCTGTTCATTTTCCGTTACATGCACCGGGCGTTCAGGAATTCCATCGAATTTAAGATTTTCTCTTCTGCTATAAGTTTCCAGGTATAACAGTTCTTTGCGAACACCATTAATTTCATCGTCGCGCGATTGTCTCTCCCCCTGTAAAGAATTGCTTAGGTCTTCGATTTGCTTATCGACAAATTCAGCATTCTTTTCTACGTCTTTGATGTTTTTATCCAAGTTTCGTTGCTTCTCTTTAACCACATTAACGTCTTGCTCTAGAGTTGCAACGGAAGCTTTAAGACTTTGCACCACAGAACATACTTCTTCTAATTTCTTTTCAAGGGTGTCTAGTTTCTCAAGCTTGGATAGTATTAAGTCTATTTTACCTTCGAGACTTTCTGCGGCCATAACTTCGTCTTCGTCCACGAGGTCCGATGAAATCTCTTTTAGTCGTTTTTCCGCCGGCGATATTTCCTGCGAGCTCCCCGAAGAATATGAGTATCCAATTTTTCTTTTCACAGAGGAAAGAAGTGTTTCCATAGGTGTTGTAGTTTATGATATCGGACCCGAGAACGGAGCCATGAAAGGCACGTCTACATCGTGCGATGACTCTCCCCAATCCTCCCAAACGGAAGTTGGTTTCCTGTGATGTCCGCAAACGTTTAGTGTGACAACCACAGCAAATGATAATTACTATTGTAATTCATTACTTTCAATTTAAAAAATGTTCGGATATATATCGAATTCTATTAACAGGTGCTATTGATGGAGGATGGTCAGTGTTCTCAGCCTGGAGTACATGCTCGGAACACTTGTAAATTACACCTGTAAAAGTTTTATTGAATTGACCCCAGGACTCCCAGGCTGGCGTCCAAAAAAATCCGCCATGTTGTATCCACCATTCGCCTGAACTGTATTTGAAATATTTGCATTAAACTGCTTTTACTCTTACCTTAGCATAAATGGAGAAGAATTCCTTCAGAAGATTGCCTCCCGCCATGATTAAAACGAAGTAATTCAATACCTGAACAACCTTTCAAAAGTATAAAGGAAAATTATTACCAATGACTATACAAACATCCAAGTCAAAGATAAAAGAAAAGTTGATGAACATCTTCACTTACCACACTGGAAAATGTACAGGAGTAGCTGCTTTTGTCCTGAAAGAGATCATTATTCCACGTTTTAACCCTTTCACTCACAGAATCGATTATAGAGACATGTAGTGTAGTTATAACATTTTAGTCTGTTGACAAAATCAACAATAATCAAATGAAAACCTCAAATGAAATCAAAATCAAATGAAACCTCTTCGGCAGTACCTTTGCGAAGTATCGTTTGTTTTTCAATATGGTACAGCATGAAATTTGGGATTTGTCATGAATTTTGATATTTGGGAGTTCAGACAATGAACCTCAATCATTTATAAACTTTGTTGTTGCTAAACGTGTGCAATAAGACTAAGAAGCCTACCTTGTTAAACAGACGGCTGCAAGATTATGTATTTCACGTACAAAATTAAGCATAATTTATGCCCTAAGACTATATGCAATTTATTTAAGGCTAACAGCTGATCTTATAGCCTAAGGCAATCTGATTTCTCCTTACCTAGGTTTAATACCATAACATATGGCAAACATTCACTTAGATATTTAGGTCCAAAAGTGTGGAGCAAGCCGTCCAGTAAGCACAGATCAGCCATCACACTGAATGAGTTTAAGGCGTGTCTACGCAAGCGTGACCTTAGCAATTTATTAGATGGTTGCAGTAGCTGCCATCTATGCAACACATAATTTTTATTTTCGGGATTTAATTAATTGTATTTATGTTTTTAACTTGTAAATAGTTACCATTTATATTTTTAGATATATATTGACTTTTTACCTTTGTATTTTAGTGTAGTAAGTTGTCCTCTATTGATACGATTACTAAGAAAATATGCAAACTCTGTAAGCTTGTTTACAACGACTTTCCCAGGGCTCTCCATTAAAATTAAGCAGACAGATCTGTTTCTTAAGGGGGTTATGTCACCATTTTTAGAGTTACTTTAAAAAGTCCAAAAATCGTATTTGTACCTGGAAATTAAATTACTGTTAAGATTGGTTTTTCTTAAGGGAGTGTTCATTATTTATGGGGAGGGGGGGCTGGCAAATGGGAGGGGGGGCAAACGAAGTTTAACCCCCCTATATAGGGGGGGCCAGAAAGGTTTTACTCTGGGGAAGAAGGGGGGGGGGGCAAAAAGTTTGATGGTTTTTATCCTTCGTGCAACACAGTATTAAATCAAACCATAATATACAACGATGCTACCCTAAAAGTTTACAAATTTTAAAGAGTAAAATAAAATAGATAATTTTATTGATCTCTGTGTCAAGATTATGTACAAAATATACAGGCGCGTAGGAGGGGGGGTTCAAGGGATTCGAACCAACCCCCTTTGAAGATCAATAATGGCGGACTGAAAATGAAACGCTGATTGCTTAGCATTGAAATTATGTGCAGGTGGTCAAACTAAAAGAAATGTTAATATAAACGAGTTCTTTGTACCTTCCAAGCTACTTGGTTTAGCGCCCTCTGTTATTCAAGAAAGCCAGGTCACTGCTCAGCAGCTCACTGATTTAGTGGATCTTTATCAAGATGACCTACCCTCTCCTCAGCTCTTTTCCTTCGAATTTCAAAGGTGGAAGATTATGGTACAGAACGGGCAAATTGCCGCTGATTCGTGTGCCTCAGCACTGAAAGCATGTGATCTTGACAACTTCTCCAACCTGTGCGTGCTCTTGAAAATTGCTGCTACTCTACCAGTGACCAGTTGTGAATGCGAACGTTCGATAAGCACAATGAGGAGGATGAACAATTACATGAGGTCACCATGGGAAGAGTAGGCTCTCTCCCTGGCTCTAATGCATATCAAATACGATTATGCCTGTCAATCTAGAGGAGGTAGTGAATTTATTCGAAGGCCTTCACCCGAGGATGATGCAGTTTGCCAGCTTAGTGTATGAACAGATTTGAGAATAATAATTGAAGAATAATTGACAGACAGGAACGTGCATCGATCTTTCTCGTTTAAGAATTATGCTGTCGTAGATATCAATTTGAAGTTAAAAAACAGTTGGAATTTGACAAAAAAGAAGTAGCAAAATGCGTAACCGGGAGGACTGGTTAAGTTAAGTTAAGTCAGGCCAGGATATATGTATCAAGTGTTTTGTGTATCAAGCTAACAAAATCTATCTGTAAGCACTAAAAATATACCTGTCATTTTACACTTATATTAATCGAGATTGATTTTTTTGGACGAAATATCTTGTGGAGAATGTTGAAAATAGCATTTCCGAGCCCCTAGATTTCAAAACTTTCTGGGGGGGGGGGGGGGGGGGGGCATGCCCCCACACCCCCCTAGAGGCTCGCGCCTCCGGCGCTCGCTGCATTCACCGCTATTACAAAACCTGCAGATAAATACGAACACCCGTTCTGAAACCCCACCTACGCGCCTGATATACTTGTTAAAACATAACTTGTGTGTAATTAAATTCACAAATTGCACTTTCCCCCTAAGAATGGAAGTGTTCGAAAGTGATGCCGATGATATTCAAACAAGGGGATCACGCTGACTTATTAAACGCCCATCTCCCAGTGGTGGCAAAGGTCTTCGAAAGAATTATTTACGATCAGGTCTTTGGCTTTCTCATGGATTATAATTTCCTCTCTAGCCACCAGTCGGGCTTTCAATCTCTTCACTCTACAGTTACTTCATTAATACTCGAGGCTATACTGATGATTGGGCATACAATTTTGACCATGGTAATGTGAATTCTATAGAAAGCCTTTGTCACGGTGGATTTTTTATCGACTGAAAGTAACAGCTGTGTGGATGTCCGACTTATTAAAAATACAAAGTATTTTTGCCACGTAACTCCATCGAATAGAACCCATTCATTGGGAGTGTGGTTTTATTCATGAATGAATGCATCATTACAATAAGGGGGGGGGGGTCAAAAAAGTTTTTATTTTCTCGCTGGGGGAGGCAAAAAAAGTTATCCTTGGTCATCGAGGGGGTACAAAAAGTTCCAAACGTTAAGTTTCTCCATTTGCCAGCCCCCCTCCCCATAAATAATGAACACTCCCTAATCTTGGTTCCAGACCCGGCCCTATTTTAACTAAATAAACAGTTTTCAAACACTGTAACGGTTACTTTTGAAAATGTATGTTGCTTAGCATACGAAACGTCAAGTTTATTATAAAATGCGTTGTTTTACCATGTTTATCACCGCTGTTTGTGTTTTATTTTTAATCAAGTTACGATGGCCTAAGAACAAGAGTTCATTTGTACCTAGTTTTAATTTTTGGCAGTTTTGATCCAAAAACGACAAAATCTCCATGACAACGCTCCTTTAAGTCCCCGGATCAAAAATGTCACACAATCTCATTAAATGTAAGCGGGGTTTACACAAACCTCATCAGGATTAGAAGAATTAAATCCGCACAAGTCATCCTCATTAACACGTCCATACACGGCTAATGTGGTCAGCGGTGTGATGAACAAAAGGTAGAAGAAGAGGTTGACTGCAAATGTTACCCAGCCAAACTTTTTCCTGAAAATTACATAAAGCAATTGTCGGAAAGTTAATACCATCTTTTACTCTACTGCACGAAGTAGTTTTATGGATATTGCTATTCAGTTGCTGTTGTTCTTATTGTTGTCTAGATAACTAGCAAATCCCAGCAGTCGAAATTTAAACCCAAAAATCTTGTTAGTCCAGTTTTACTATGTAAATAAACGCGTCAATAATGTATGGTTGCATGGCCTGAAGGTCAATATAATTTGTTAATGATGCAGTAGTATAGGGAGTTGGTGATTCGGGATCACCAAAAATAAGGCCCCAAATGCCTGAGTTACGGCTCCACACGAGTCATTGTCATTCCTCGTGTGGAGCCGTAACTCAGGCATTTGGGGCCTTATTTTTGGTGATCCCGAATGCACCAACTCCCTATACTACTCACTGTGAATGCTGGTCCGGTACGAGACCACCACCCCATGGCGGTATAGCCAATTGAAGAAATCACACCCTTGTATATACCAACCCACATGGCAATGGCAAACGTGAAAGCTTTCAAGAGATTCCTGAAATCGCGTGAAACAGGCCTAATCCAAAAGAGCGAAGAATGGGTCAAAGCCAGACAAAACACACTCGGTGCATCGGAGATCTCTGCCTTGACAGGATCTTCGCCATTTGAGAGCCAATCAAGCCTAATTCGCAAAAAAGTAAAGCCCATCGATATGAGCAACAATGTGGCCTGCGTTTGGGGCACATTATTTGAGCCTCTAGTCCATGAATACTTTGAGAAGAAACATTCTACCAAAGTTTTCGGATATCAGGGCTCTCTAAATCTTGCAAAGGATCACCATCTTTTTGGGAAGGTCACTTGCAGTCCAGACGGATACTTCTCACACAAAGACAAGACGATTGTCTTGTTAGAGTTCAAGTGTCCTTACACCAGAAAGATCACAGCAAATAGAATTCCTAAACAATACCGTGATCAAATACAAACTGGTCTTGCTCTCAGCGGTGAGAGCGTAAACAAAGGTTTGTTTGTCGATGCCTATTTCAGAATGTGTTCTTTGAAGCAGCTTAGTCTTAGTCTTGAACACAATTCCTTTCCAAACAAAGGAGTTATGCACAAAACAAAAAACCCATCAGCACTTGCCTGTGGTATTTACATTCTATCTTGCAAGCAAAAATTATTTCCAGGTCAAACAAAATTACTTAACCTCGGCGCAACAAAATCAACAGCAATGTTCGAAAAAATTATGAGAGGAATTTCATCGGGAGATATCTTGTGTTGCGGAAATTGGTTTCGTATGACATATGATGAGGATGAGAAACAAGACGATATAGATTTATTGAAGGACATAGGCAGAAGGTCATTCAGAGAAGACTGGCCCCCAAACTATTATAAGGCAGTAGCCTTCTTCGCATGGAAGCTGCTGGACATAACAGAAATTTGGGAAACAAAACAACCAAATTTCTTGGATGGCATTCAGGAATCAGTCAACAGCTTCCATGAAAATTTGTCAAAACAAAAACAAACCACCCCTGTCAAAACTGTTCCAAACAATTTGGTTGATGACAGTGCAGTTATGGAAGCCTTCTTACTCTCAAAGTTGAACCAGTTGGAGAAATACCATCCCAGTCTATATACCAACTGAGCCAATGGAGCAACTGGCTTTTGGTGAATCCCGTTGGGACTATTTGGCAGACATGATCAAAGATTACATCCTTGAATTGGCTGAAAGAGAAGTCCAGCGTGACTTGGCTGCCAGGGCCCTTCATCAATGCAGGATGAAATCTGTATGTCGTGCAATAAAAAATCATTATCACTGGCAACACGATTGCTATTTCCCTATATTCACTTCACAAACATGTGATGAATGTCAAGAATACTTCTCGTCAGAAGTGGACATGGGTATGCACAGAGCTATTTGTCCTGGCATGTCACTTTCTAGATGCTTACAGCTGGAATTGCTGAACACGGGCATCGACAGTGATGACGAGGAAGACTATGACGGCCCAAGTGCTCACGAAAGTTTCTATGGCATTGCTCACTCAACGTGACCCATCTTTTCAAGCATGATCTTCCAGTTTTGTTCGTGCTTCCACATTGATTTTTCTGGGACTTGCAGCCAGAAGTAATTGACAAGCCGATGTGGCCCTTTTATCGCATCCAAGATTTTGTGGGCCACAAAGGGCATGGAGATTCTTTTCGGTAGATATTCTTCGATGAATTTGAAAGAATCATTTGCATGTTGTATTTCATCATTGGACAAGCAGACGTGGCGTTCACAAATTTTCAGGTGTTTGTTGAGATAGCTTTTGAAGTTGTAGTGTTTGGTGGTCATTCTTTTTTTGGTAATTGTGTAATCACCACCATAGAGCCCGTTGTAATCGAAGGTCACACCATCCAAGGGTTCTAATAGACCGCAGTCCTCACAGCAAAGTTCTGATGAAAACATCCTGAGGGTTAATTTGCCTTTGCAGTTTTGGCAAATTTTTGTCCTTTCATTCACAAGGGTGAAAGGTGAGTGTGGAGGGTATTGTGCCTCGGGAGAAAGATACTCCTTGATGTTATGAAGGCGTTCTGACAGGTTTGAACGCCGTATTTCCTTGGTGTAGCTTTCGAGTGAGCGCAGGAGGATAAATTTGTATTCTTTATCAAGCTCATCGAGTTTGGTTTTGTATTCGCCTTTAGTGTCCAAGGCCCGAACATCAGCCAGTTGTTTAGCGAACTTCTCCATGGTTGTACACAGCCGGGTTATGTATTCAATTGGGCGCAAATGATTTATCCTTAGAAATGTAGAGATTAAAACCTGAATTTAATCTCTCAAATCGGATTTGGAGGCTGCGGTGAGAAGACTTATCTTTTTTTGAAACTCTTGTTTGACTTCCTTGCGAAGTTCGTTTTTGAGTTTCTCGAGGTCTGGCGCTTGTGTTTGAGTGCCAACGTTTTTTTTAGCCTTAACACCATCCCTGATTGCAGCTTTGAGTTCGTGATATTTTTCAACCTCACGAGTTATTATGGTGAATTCTGCATCACTGATTCTCTTGTCTTCCAGAGCCTTTGAGACCAGTTCATAGACAGAGTTGCGTTTAGCCAGGGCCAGTGTGTAGATATTCTCGTGTTTGGTCACTTTACGCTCCAATCGCTTGTTAGCAGCCGTAAAGCCAACAGAGGACAGCCCACAGAGGGTCGCGATGCCCGCAAGTGCTGGACTTGCAACAATTCCGAACCCAGTCAATGCAGTTGCAAGGGCCCCTGATGAAAGCCCAACAGAAAGCGACCCAAGGCCAACCGCCGAGTAATGAACCAATGATTGGGTTCGTTTATATTTCTTTGCGACTTGTCTGTAATGCTCGGCTTCGTCAGACAGCTCTTTAAGCAAGTCAGAGATCTTTTTGAGCCGGAAGTCTTCTGCATTAATTTGAGTGATCCCAAGGTCAGGGTATATCTTTTGTGTATGACTGTATTCGGGGGCCGATGGTAGCACATTGGCAGAACTCATGGCATGGGGTATATATATGATTTTTTAATTTAACTCAACTTCAAATTCTAAGGATCTTCCATTGAAGTTGAAGAGGTTGTCATCTTTATCCCGCACTGACAGCGTGATAGAGTTAACATAATCACTAGACGAGACGTCACGCAAGACATGCTGTGGTGTTGGTTGGTAATGAACTTTCAAATGATTTCCCGCGAATGTCGAAGCGTGCCAACACACTCGAAGGTTTGCCATTGAGCAAGTTTTGTTCTTTGTCAACCAGGTCACAATGGACAAAGTAAGTGCTTGGAGATGTAAACCCTTTGACAGTTGCACTCCAAAACGGGGTGCCACTTATACCAAGAAAATCTATCAGATTTTTACTAAACGTTACATTATTGGGACTTTTAATTAACATTATTCCTTCTGCTGTGATTGTATCAACTGTTAGATCAATAACTGGTCTATTCGTTTTTATCTCAAGGAAATCTTTCACAATGTTATCCACTGTGTAAAACCCCGGCATTACGAATACTTCAGTAACCCCTCCACCACCGCGAGGTGCTGAGATCTTTGCTCTTTCTTTCAAGTTGTACCACGAGTTGGTGAGAGAGGCAGACAGGAGCCGGATATAACTCGGTTTCGGCAGTGGGTGGTCGAAATAGATCGTGTGAGGGTTCGAAGTCGTGACAAATGTCAACACAACCATGACAGATGCGAGTATATATAAGTTTATTTTATTTCAATTTCAAATTCCCAGGGCATTCCTTTGAAGTCAACGAGGTTGCCCTTTTCATCTCTGATCGACAGTGTGATGTCATTTACATGTTTATCAAGGCAATCGACAATATGCCAGACGCCATGTTGTGTCCCTTGGTAACTTATCTTCTCAAAAGGTTTTCCGGTTACATCAAAACGAGCCAATAAGCTTGAAGGTTTACCATTGAGAAGGTTCTGTTCTTTGTCAAGCAGATCGCAGTAGACAAAGTATGTGCCCGGAAGTTTGAAACCTTTTATGGTAAAATTAGGATATGTTTTTATGTCTATATGAAACAATCTTGAGATATTTGGGGAAACCCATATTATGTATTTTTGTCCTGGGTTTAAAATAGAAAGAACGCCAAGTTCATATGGTTTTGCCTGCAGAGCAATACCCTTTTCTTTAAATTTACCATTTATCATGTCTGCAAGGCTATTAGGAGTAACAAACCCAGGGCCAATGTCAATGGTGGTAGTCTTTGGGTTATCACCAGAAACGACTGCGGCTATTTTCACTTTTTCTGCCAAGTTATGCCACGAATTGTAAAACGAGGCAGACAGGAGGCGGATGAAGTGTGCATTCTGGATCACGTGATCAAAGTACAGAGTGTAGGGGTTCGAAGTTGTGGTAACTGTAAGCACAACCATGGTGTGTATATGTAGGTTTATTGGAAAAACATAAATATACACAGGAAACATTTTAAATTATAATTATATACAATCATGTTTGGCAGACGGCCTGGTGGATTTAATCCTAATTCAAATCTTGGCATAAACATCGGCGGCCACAATTACGGCCCCCCAGCTCCTTTTTATTCGCCTCCAAACGCCTATACTCATGTTGCGCCAAAGCCACCACACACAGATCCTGAAATTGCTTGGTTGAGTTCGCCGGAGGCTGCCAAGCTCTACGCCGCGGCCAAGGCCAAGGCGCTCTCAGACTTCAAAAGGCGTTTCCCTCGCGCCGATATGTCTCACTTTGAAGTGCAAGTAGAGTATGGTGACGACCACAAAACAGCCACAGGAGAAGTGCTTTACAAAGAGGGTCAAGGCTCATTGGCACTTATCACAGAAATAGCCCACAAAGATTGGACTGGCGCCGAAAGAGACGCTCTTGGCCTCCATTATGACGGGGGGTTCCCTTATCAGTTATCGCTGGGGCAAAAAATGTTATCAATCCCGGCCATTGCTTTCGACACCGCAATTGACAAAGACATGATGATTGGCGCAATCTTGAATGACAAAGAGCAAAAGATCTATGTCACGCCAACTGATTATTTCACAACGAAATACAGAGACATATTCAGGGACACACAGATATCCTTCACAACCGCGAAATACGGGCGAAAGTGGATAGGTGGTCCTCATATGAGCTTTTGGCCGCAACAACTCTCCTTCGCCCTGTGGTGTGCAACAACCGGCTGTGGAATCTCGCGTGACATTCTCTTCGATAAGAACTCCAGTCTATCTCTAACCACACAGCTCCGGTCGTTTTACCGGTTTCACGTTTATTTCACAACAAGACGAATACTCTACCAGATGGGTGGGGAACAAAGCGTGAGTGCTTTGCCAGACGACCCCCCATTCTCCCAGAAAGACAACAAGTACAACATCGACGCGTACAAGAAGCTTTGCATCGAGTTCGGTATTGACCCCAGTTCTGACTTCCGGTTCACACACGGCAAGAACCACGGTCTAGGGAATGTCTACATTTGGATAACAGGAGAGGGCACCAGCTCTACCGATTACACTTATCCAGACTCTGATCTAGCTCTGTTCGATGATGAGCGCGTCACTAACAGAAAAGACCCCAATTACAAAGCCAATGGAATAACTTTCGTTCGCAACGATCAAGGGGCTGACACCCAGTTCGAGCACTTTGTGCCAAATTACGCACAGGGGCTAACACAGCCAGGGCTCGCGCGTATGAACCAATCAATCGAGGCCTTTGTGTACTGCATTCTTGGTTCACAAGCTAAAACCCGCAGCAGCATCATTGGAAAAGGAGGCAGAGCCTTCGAAACGCAGAGAGTCTTCTTGGTCCATCTAGAGGAGGCCATAATCCTGAACGACATCGCAACAAGCGTACAGCGTTACCAGCTTGCCATCCAAGCAACGAAAGTGCGTCTGGACTTTGCAACAGCACCCGGAAGCTGGCTCATGCCCTCGCGCATGATTATCAACACAGAGAGTGTGATCGGGTATAACAACAATCTGCAGGAGGCAACGCAAGGGATGAAGCTGGGGGTGAACAGTGGTGTTAATCTGGGCACAAAAAAAGCCTCCCTTCGCCACATGGACGGCGGACCAACAAAGATTAATCCACCAAACAGTCACCCATCAAACCCGATACATAACGCGGCTACACAGGCACAGGGCATCGCCCCCAAACCGAAGGCCACCCCCACACCCACACCACAACCCGCACCAACCCCCGCACCAACCCCCGCACCCGAACCACAGCCCGACCCGCATCACGTCTCCAAGGCAGTCGTTGCTGTGGGTGCGGTTGCTTTGGCAGGGCTTTTCGTTTGGGCCAGATAAGTGTGTTCAAGACTTCGCACGCTTGGTGATCCTTTCAACAAGGAAGGCCACCACGGCAAGGATGAGCAGCCAGGCGTGTTCACCAAGAAAGGAGATTACCGACCCAGCCGCTTTGAAGAGGAAGCTAACAATTGAGCCAATGAGGCCAGGCAGGGCGCTGGCTACCTTTTTGCCAAGCTCTTTAAGCCCATTGCCAATAGCCTTGGTGGCCTTTGCCAGGCCGTTCAACGTGGCGAGTACCACAGCGCTGATGGTGATGCCAGCTGCCAGAACAATCGCTTGCAGGGTCCACCCGTATTTCTTGAAGATTTCTCTGACCCGCTCTCTCAAAGATAGTGCTTGTTCCCTTTCTTGAACCTGTGGTCGGAGCCTTGCCAGCTCTTCTTCCCGCTCTGCAACCCGGGCTTCTGCGGCTTCTCTTTCAGAGGGAGACGTGTTCTCATCCTCTATGACGCGCTTGTCCTCCTCGTTCTGCCGTTCAAGCTCGGCTTCTCTTTCGTTTAACTCATCAAGGGGTTTAGTTGAGTTTAGCCCTGCTTCAACTTCATTTCTTTCCTTCACCATAGCAGAAAGGCGTGTTCTGGCTTTGTCAACCTTTGCCTGTACTTGGGCGCGTTCTTTGTCTGTTCGTTTTTGTATTTTTTGCAGGGCCCCTAATTCTTTTTTCTGGTTTTCAAGATCTCGTTGAAGATTCTTTTCCAGCAGTTTTAGGCGGTTTATCTCGGCTTGATTTTCAACGATTGAACCGTGTTCCTGCTCCAGAGCCTCCCTCCTCGCGTGGGTTTGCTCAATTTTGTTTCTGAGGTTTTGCACCTCATTTGCTGCTTGTTGTTTTTCCACAGCAGCCCTTTCATCCTCCTTCAGTTGTTTTTCTGTCTCCTTTAATCTTTGCCTGTCTTCCCTTATTGATGCATTTTCTTCAGAGACAAGCTCTTCAGCGCTTGGGCCAAGGGATGTTTTGAACTTGTCTGTGAACGATTTAAGAAAGCTCCCATCTTGCTTGAAAATAAGAGATTCGCCGCCCTTTGGGCCAAAGGAAACTATTTTGCCATCATTTGATGCTTTTTTGCCAAAACCAATTGGGGGTAATTTCGCGATGTTTACTTTTGGAAACTTCCTTTTGATCCAGTCCATGGCTTTATCGATTCTCTCTGCTTTTTCATTTCCGGCCATGATTTCTCCAAGCAGAGGGGCGGTTAAAGAATCATCTGGCAGCCCACTTTGTTCGCGAGGCATCTTATTCATTTCATGTTGTTCACCGCCATGATATGGAGTGGATGCAGCGCCTGGTTGAAAAGGTGTTGTTGTGTCAACTTCTTGTTCGTCGTCGTCGTCATCATCGTGGTCTATGAGCCAGTCAAGCCCTGTATTCTCATTCTTACCAGGTATATCAAAACCGCCTTCAGCCATGATGATATATAAATATAATTTTAAAAACACAAATATATACCAATGGCTGTGCAGCCGAACCAACTCCCATCACACAGTGAAAAGACACTGGGCGCCATGAAAGCAGAGCGAACCGTCAAGTTCATCACATTCAACTCCTCTGAGGCCAACCCCGGCGAGACACTGTACGTCTCGGTGCCCAAGCTAGGCGAGCACGATGTCATTATGTCCGGCTCGCTGGCCCTGGTATTCAACATCAGCCTAGCCGGCGGTCATGCAAACAACTATCTCGTGCAAAATGTTTCTCGGGCCCTGGTGGACAGGCTCGTTGTAAAGTTTGCAGCCACCACTGTCCAGGACACGGTTGGGTACGACATCTACAAGATCTTCGAAGATCTCTTCAGATCAACCGATGAGCGGGACAACATGATTATGGATGGCATCCAGAGTGTGGATTTGTGCAAGATCCGCTCTGGTGCTGGCGACAAAAAGAGCTCAGGTGTGGATGCAGAGAACAAGCTTAAGACAATATACAAGAATAAGTATCACATCAAGCTGGATCACCAAATCTTAACTGACCACGGTGTTATATATCCTCAAGCACTGTATAACGATCTGGTCTTCGAACTAACCCTCGCCCCCGCAAACCAAGTTGTCCGAGGCTCAGACACAAGCAAGCTCGTGTACAAGTTGGAAAACATCCAGCTGGAGTATGAGACGATCAGAAGTAAGAAGCTGGCCGACGAAGCAACAAGCACTTACACTAGTGGCAAGGGGTTCGCTTATGACCTGGTAATGCGAGATCGGGTGCATCCATTCTCAAAAAGTGGTGACACTCGTATGAATCTTAGGGTTAACCCACAGCGCCGGTCTCTCAAGGGAATCCTCTTGCTGTTCATCAACCCCTACACAGCTGGGGCCCGGGACTCTGAGAACTATTTCAACCCCGACATCACCAAAGTAAAGGTCACAGTCAACGGTGTTCCAAACAGGCTTTACAACGAGGGTATCAGTGGTACATATATGTGGAGAGAGTTAACCCGGCATTTTACCCCACACACGGACGGCTGGCCTAACATGAACTTGACCAAATATCTCACAGGCAACAAGTTTGGTCTCTGGATTGACCTGCGGACCATGGCTGACACATCCCTGCACGGCGGCGGCCAACGACTCGTCAACACACAGGATGGCGTGCAACTCGAGATCGAACGAAACGGCACAGGGTCGGGAAACGCACTCTGCCACATCTTCACCCTCTCAGACGCACAGATGAGCATCATTGACAGACAGCTGGAATCTGTACAGTACTAATATACCATGGCCACAAACAACAAGATCAACTTCTATGTTAAGCCGGCTCCCCTGCCATCCACCAGATATCTGTCACACAATGAAATACAAAGACTTCTGGCAAAGGCCCCCTCCCCGCCAGTTTGCGAACCAACTAATATAGGCGTTGGGTATGGAGCCAAGAAAGCTGCCATTCAATGCACTAATCGTGGGCCCCACTAACTCTGGCAAGACACAGTATCTTCTCTCACAACTGGTGGGCCCCTTTAGGGGTTGTTTTGATTACATCGTTTTATTCTGCCCAACATTTGTTAAGAACAAGACATACGATGGCTTTGTGGACCGCGATCCACACATCTTCGTGATTGTCTGTCAACAGCACGAGATCGAAGACTGGTTGAGGCTGGCGAGCTTCTTTTTCGCATGCACCAACACTTTATTCATTCTCGATGACTGCGCCGCCTCCAAAGATGTCAAAGGCCGCACGGGCCAGCTGGTCAATCTTGGGTTCAGCGCAAGGCATGACGGCATATCCGTGTGGGTCTTGACCCAGCAGATCACCAGCATTGCCAAGCCATATCGTGATAACATTGCAGCGATTGTGCTCTTTTACACGCCCTCCAGCAAGACAACCAAAGCCATATTCGAAGATTATGCCGGCGAGCTCTCCCACGAGGAGTACAAAGAGTTTATCACAAGGCTCAAATCCCGCAAGTTCTCCCACCTGGTTTTCTCTTTGAGACACCCGTATGGAATTGAGTACAAGATTTAAACACACATATATACCATGAATGCGCCAACCAGTCTTCACAAGCTCACTGTGCTTTCACAGCTTTTGGATGAATTACACAACCAAACACTTGAGGCGCAAAACAAAATTATCAAAGCCGCTGGTGAGGAAGATCTGCGCCTCATGCTCCTGGCCAGATATCCATTGCGGTTGAATTCTATGCCAGACACCATGGCGGGGCTTATACGAGAGCTTGAAACCATTTTGCCAGACATCAAGAGAATTATTGAAAAATAAAAAACACATATGTATACCCTGATGGCTGAAGCAGCTGAAGACCAGGTCGTTTTTGACGAAGTAATGCAGATGCTGGAGGCCACCCCTGGTGCCGCACCTCCCACAGGGCTAGTTGGTGACAATGACATTCCTGCCAAACGTGAGAAGCTGGCAATCCTTGTTTCAACAGGCAAGGCTAAAGAAGCCATCGGCGTGCAGCTCACACATGATCATGTGGCGCGGTTGTCAGACAAGGACGTTGACAAGTACTGCAAACGGTACGAGGCCTACGTTGGCAACAAGACAACCGAATCCCTAGTTGATTCTGGCATCATGCTAATATCCAAAGGCGTTGGCATGGTGGTCCCGGTTGATGATGTGGTGGAGTTGCAGAAAGAACTCAAGAACGATTACATAATCAACCAGGAGCTGTCAAATCTTGCTGGGGCTATTGCCGTGCGATGCGGACGATGGCTGGCGATTGCCAATACTGCTCTCATCACAACAAAACACATCAAGTTTGAACGAGAGCCTGATCACAAGTCTGATTTGATAGAATTGGAACCACCAGCCACACATCCAACCAGAGACAGTGAAGGCTATCCACTTGAGGGACTTGATGAAGTTGGGTTGGGACCTGTGGCGACCTCTCAGCAACCTTGAAGAAACCTGGCAGCAACCTGGCAGCAACCTGGCACCACACATGGTCACAAGATAAATTTAAAAATTCACATATATACAGGATGGCTACACCACTCGAGACGATCCCTGAAGAAACTCAAACTCCAACTCCAACACCTGCACGGGTTACCTCTGAGGCTCCAAAAACAAAGCCTGCAACAGAAAAGAACCCTGGGCGTGTTGCTTCTGGCAAAAGGCTAGCAGAACGAAACCGCATGGCCCGGGAAGCAAAGAAAAAGGCGCAAGCAGAAAAGCCTGCACCCTCAACAAGTGAAAACAATTCTCCAACAAGCGACACAACAAGTGACACAACAAGTGACAGTAATAACAACTCAATCGTTTATATTCTGGGGGTTGGTGGGTTGATTGTCTCTGCTGCTGGTGTTTATTACCAACGCGAAGCCATAATGCAAAGGCTTGGGAGAAAATCAAACACACCACCAGCAAACACCCCCACGCCAACCCCACCAGCAACACAACCAGCAACACCACAATCTCGAATTCCTGTAAGACAAGGAATAAAAACTATGGAATAAAAAAACATATATATACTGTGCCATGAATCCTTTCCAGGAGGTGATGAATGTTGCTGCAATCGGAGGTGTGGTTTTTCTTTGGTTTGGATTTAACGCGGTAGCCTTTCAAACAGTTTACAGATTGGCAATGAACAGGCACAACGAGCCCGAGTATGTGTACGTGTATGAGTCCGAGCCTGAGTCCGAGGCCGAGGCCGAGTCAGAGGCCGAGGAGCCCCGAGACCGAACCCGAAGTCGAGGTCGAGTCTGAGTCAGAAAAATAAAGAAATCATATGTATATTGTACACCATGGATTTTTTACAGGAGATCATGACTGGTGCTGCAATCGGAGGTGTGCTTCTTTTTTGGGGCAAACTTAGCGTGGCCTCCGTTAAAACAATTCTCGGATTGGCAATGAACAGACACAACGAGTCCGAGCCTGAGGCCGCTCCTGAGTCCGAGCCTGATGCCATAGAGGTCCTATGGACCCGAGAGTACAAGGCTGAGGCCCGAGAGGCCGAGGCCAGAGTCCTAGAGGCCAAGGCCCGAATCCTCAATGACACGGCCCTAGAGTTCGAAGGCATGAACCTCACCCGAGATGCCCAAGTCCGCTATAACGAGGTCCGAGACCTCTATGACAAGGCCGTAGTCCTCTATGATGAGGCCCGAGTCCTCCATGACGGAGGGCTTTAAGGGTGCGTGTTGAGATTTAACGAGACGACAAAGGCACAAAAAATAAAATCATATGTATACTGGACACAAACCATGTCTGACAACAAGCTTGTGAAGTCTATCCTCGACGCCGCAACAATCACTGGCCTTGTCGCTGGTATTGGTTGGATTGGTAAAAAGACCATCAAAGAGAACTTAACTGCCGACCCCAGTGCAAGCTTGATGAATTATGTCAAGTTCACAGCCGTCATGGCTGGCACCATCGCGCTGAAGAAATATCTCGAGGACCAGAAAATCCTCCCAGACAACTCGTAAAACCATATGTATACACAATGGCCTCGATTGCAATAATGGCTCTTGGTGCTGTTCTCAATGCGGCAGCTTTCACGGGCGGCAATTATCTCGCTAAATATCTGTCTGGTGATAACGGCAAGGCGGCAATGGATGAGAAAATCCGACATGACCACGCCCTTGAACAATACCAAGCGGCTTACGCCAAATACCAGAAGGACCGCACCAAGCTCCTCGACTGGATTGCAGCCAACGATCGGAAGGAACACCAAGCTAGCAAAAACTTCCAAACCACTGACCAAGCCCTAGTCTTGTATAACCAGATGCACCAAACACAACCAGATAAACAAATCAAAGACAACAAAGAGCCTCAGTTCTCGGACTTCTACAAGCCCAGTACACAACAGAAGAATGGCGAACTTGCGTTCATTGGAGGCACCCTGCTTGCGGGTGGGTATGCGGCTTATCGCTTTCTTTAAAAAATTAAAAAAAAATCCCATATATATACCATGGCTGCACCCACCTTTTCTAAAGAAGCGACATTTTTACCAGCATCCCCTTGGACAATGCTCAAATCCATCCCGGAAGAGCATTATAAATTGGGTTACTTGCTCAGAACAGCCATAACGGCAGACCCTGAGGAATTAACTCAAGCGGTTCATGAATATTGTGAACTAGCCAGAAAAATTAATCCCGGGCGTTTTTATGACGAAAATGAAGAATACAGAAAGATTGAAAAGCTGCGCAATTTATTTGCACAGCTTATCCTTGAGTCAACAACACCTCCGGCCGCATAAAGACATGGGCGTATTTCACTGATTCATAAACTCTATATATACCCCCTATGGAGGCGAAACTCTCTAAGATCTATTACAGCCCGAAAGGGTATTGGAAAGGTCTTGCCGCTGTCAAAAAGCTAGCTGCAGCAGCCAAGGTCTCTGATGATGTCGCAAAGAAATGGTTGGTCAAACAAGCCCTTTGGCAAGTTTACCTCCCGGCTCCACGCGCTATCCCTCGTCCCAAGTTTGATGTCTCATCACCCAATGCAGTGCATCAAGCAGATCTTCTCTTCCTGCCCCACGACAAACTTCCCCACGGGAGAAAGGTTTACAAATACGCATTAACCATTGTGGATGTGGCTAGCCGTTACAAAGCAGCAGAGCCTCTGACTTCGAAAGAGTCTGAAGAAGTCTCAAGGGCATTTCAGAAGATTTACAGACGTGGGCCTTTGAAATGGCCGCAACTCTTGCAAGTTGACCCTGGGAAAGAGTTTATGGGGGTTGTGACTAAGACAATGGAAAACAACAAAACGACCATTCGTCGCGGACGGGTTGATATCCACAGAGACCAAGCAATTGTGGAGAGATTCAACCGAACCCTGGCTGAAAGGCTGTTTGGTTATCAGTATGCCGTTGAAATGAATATGCCCTCTGGCCGTTCGACTGCATGGGTTAAAAGACTGCCAGATGTTGTCTCGGCCTTGAACAATGAAGTAACAAGACTCACTGGCAAGAAGCCAAAGGATGCAATAAAAGAGAAAGCAATATCCTCCAAGCCTGCTACTCCATATGCTAGGCCTGTTGGGGTGAAAGAGAAGAAGCTCCCACCCCGGGTGAGTGTTAGATATTTGTATCAGCCCGGTGAGCTGGAAGGGGGTGGGAGGCGCGCGACCGATCCGATCTGGTCTTTGAAGGTCCACAACATTGAGAAGGTTGTCACCAAACCAGATGCGCCTGTGGTTTATTATCTCTACGACGGCCCCAAGAGAGGCTTCGTTCGTGAGGAGTTGATGGTTGTGCCGCCGGGCACTCAGTTGCCACCAGCCGGGCTCTAGCGCGGGTTAGGTATGTCTTTGTGACCATATGCCAGCGTGTGGATGCCATCATCCTTGATCCAGCGCTTGGAGTCAAAGGGAGAGAGCGTTGTCTTGGTGATGTGCTCACCGAAGATTTGGCGGCCTTTGCTTCGGAGCCTGTCCATCCCATGCTTGAAGGTTCGCCGGTCGAAGAGGGCGTCCTTGTAATTCTGGTGGGTGATCTCTTTCTTTGTGACAACCTTGGTGGTGCCCTTTGCTTTCTTGATGTTTTTGTCGTCATCAAGAAGGATTGAGTACATCTTCGAGCGAAGACACACAGTCTCCGAGATCGGCTTACCTGCGCACTCGTCCTTCATCTTGCCGATTACCTTCTTGTTCTTCTGACTGTGGAGTGGATGGTCCTTGGGATAATCACTTGTGTCGTAGAGTTCATCCAGAAGGTTCTCCATGTCTTTATAGATATCATCCGTCTTGATCTCGAGGAGCAGAGAGTCTGTGTCTGTGTAGAGTAGGTCTACTCGCAGACCGTACTTCAGCTAGAGATGGTTGTAGTAGAAGTCGTACATCAGTGTTTTGGAGAGATCAAGGATGCACATGCCTGTGTAAACTGGGCGGTTTAATTTGATTTTCTCCTTGTGCATCTGGAGCCCCGCCAGTTTGGGTCCAAAGATCGTTGCTCTGGAAAACAGCGGGCTTGCGATGAGCTTTCTCATCTTGTCCTGCTCGTGCGCCCGGACAAGCTTCATGTCGATTCGGTTTCTGAGGTTCTCCATTGTCTTACCGAAGACTGAGTTGTTCATGAGCTTGAAGAAGTTCTTCTCAAAGTCGGAAGTGGCCTTCTTCCTGAGCTCGGTGTTCAGGGAGATGTATGGCTCCATCCAAGCCCTCTGCTCGAACTTGAGCATTTTGTGGATTTTCGTCAACTTCATTCCAAGATCCAGGTACTGCTGGAGATTTCTATAATGCAGCACGTACCGGGATTTGTTGTTCAGAGTAAGGAGCAGCTTCTGCGTCTTGTCTTCTGGCTGTCCCTCTGCCAAGGCCCTTTGGTATGGTGACATCCATTCCTTTGGAACGACCTGACTTTCTGGGGCAAGAGGATAAGCGTTGTGCTCATCATGCAGCTCCTCGGGGTACTCAAGATCAACCTCGAGAATGTAACCAATCTTTCTGTTTGACCTCCACCTCCTGATCTGGTGTTGTGTTGGAAAGACAGGGCACCATGCGAAGTTGCCAACTGGGAGAGGTTGACTCATGGCCCATCCATAGAGATTGTTCGCGTCGAGATACATGATGTAACTTGACTCTTCGTTGGGGTTGTGGTCACGAAGATAGAGGTTGTTGGCCTTACAGTGCCGCCTGCTCTCCATGGATATGCCGCCTCGCAAGCCTCTTTCAACAAAGAGGTGCATGTTGACGTCTGTGAGCAGCTCCAGGTTGATTTTCGTATACCTGAGAAGAGCATCCCATGAGAGACCAGGGCTTGTATAATAATGTGCCGGGTCAAGCTTGTAGTTCCACAGACATGTCTTTCTGAAGTTCTCGAAAACATCAGCAAGAAGAAGCACATCTGTCTCAAGGTAGAGGTCGTGGTAATCCCCCATAGTCTTGCATCCAAATACCTCCCACACTTTTTGCGCGTGGGCGTATTCTTTATCTGAGATGCCTTCCTTCTTGAGCTCGCTGTAGAAGGCATCCTTCGGCGGGAGATAGACCTCATCGAATCGAGTCCAAGAGTCCATGTATTCGTATGGGTAAATCCCTTTTTGCAGGAGAAGGCCACGTCTGGCTTGGTTCTTCTCATGGTTTGCCGTGATTGTGAAGGATTCTGGCTTGTTTGCATCAACCAGGGCACTGAGGCTTGACTGCATGAACTGCAAGCTGTCAATGAACCTCAGCTTGCCGAGGGAGAAAGAGATGTATTTCTCCATGTTGTTTGGGATGCATTTCAAATCAGAATGCACATCCGCAATTCCACTCATGATGTGGTGTGCATCATAACCCTTCAAGTTGTGAAAGATTACCGGGATTATTTCCGTTTTCGGGTTGGTTCTGAAATGGTTGATGTTGCAAGAATGGTGAGCAGCACCCCGATATTTGCCTGTGATGTGACAATGATCTTTGACTGCGTCTCGAACAGAGTCTTGGATAAGGGGCTCCTCACAGTAGAGACAATCGACTTGCTCTGGTAGGTTATCAGGAGGTGCCTTCCTTTGATTCCATGGCCCGACGAATTGGTGCTCATCTGGTTCACTGTCATGGGTGTTGCAAAAGACTTTGAATGAGTCTTTGTAACATTCGTTGGTGAACCGATGAACGAAGCCCTCGTATTCTCCGATGTTTGGGCTATAGATTGCAATAGCATCCCTGAAGTTGTCCTTGATGAGAGGCTTGTCACAGATGTGGCAATCTGTAGAATGATCGAACTCTGCCCAGTCAGCTCTTCTCATGGTGAGTGGTGCCTTGTGTTTCAACTCGTCTCTGATCACTCCTTCCAACTGTTGAAGAGTGTCAAGAAAGACTGGCACAGCGTCCTCTCCTCTGTAAAGATAAGGGCCCTTTGTCTCTCCATCAGAGCGAACAGCTAACATGCAGAACCCACAGGGTTTATGTATGGATGTTTCAGTGGTGCTGCTCTGTTGGGGATCCGGTATACAGCCGTGGACTTTTTCGACAATGCTTTCGAAGTCAGCATATATGACCCAAGGCTTCTTCATCTGGTTTTGAAAGTTCTCGAAGCGGAGGAAGTTTTCGCCTTCTTTTGGCATTTCAGCTCTTGTCGGCCTGCCTTTGACTCCTCTGCAATAGAAAAGATGATCGGTGAGAATCCGTTCTGAAGAAAAGGCTTGGAGACACCTGTCACAGTGATGCATGCGGCGCCCAACGTTGAACTCGCTGTGCAGAAGCCTGCTCATGCTCTTGATGAAACAATAATGTGAGGTGCGAGTGTTTGTGAGCAACATCAGATTAATCCTTCGCAGATTGGGATCCTCTAGCTCACTGACTCTGATCACAGCCACCTTATTGTTCTTGTATCCATAAATGTTGATTGGAAGGTTGTTTTGACGTTCAACCTTGGAAATCTGACTCAATGGCGTTGGAAAATCAACTCCAGTGAATTCTAGGCCATCATCAGTGGGATAACTACCGGTTCTGTTTGTGTTAACATTTACAGGGAACAATGCCGATCGCAGTGCCCAGCGCAGGCACTGGTTATCTCTGTTCTTCACATTGATGATGGCCTGCTTTGACCTGAGTTTTGATGGTGTTGGGATAAATGTGCCACCTCGTAGAGGATGGTATGTCCCGAACTCAAGGTAAACAGTTTTGATGTTCTCAATCACCCAACCAGAACCCAACTGCTGCCATCTGGCAATCTCTTCCTCAAAACCATTGACAATGTCTTCCAGGGTGCCCTCCTCTCGAAGCTGATAGAGATGTGTTACAATTAGTGGATTGGTGTTCCAAAAGAAGTGATTAATTTCTCGTCGTCCATCATCGCCTTCCATTGAAAAGTGAACATCAAATGATAAAGTAACCTTCACCCCGCCAAGCTCTGTGACTTCGCGTGCAATTTTCTGGAGAAAAGCCACCCGATTAGTAATGAAGAATGAATTGAGGTCCTTGATTTGGTAGCCATCAGGGACGTTCATCTTGTAGCCATGCAACCAATTACCGAAGTAATCGTGGTTCCTTGGATTGAAGTCAAGACGTTGAGCCGCCATGTTATATATAGGGGTTTTATTTTCTTCAATTGGTGATCTCGTGCCGGGGCTCTGTGCCATTGCCATGTGGGTTGGTATGCACAGGGGTTGGGTTTCTTTAATTGGCTATACCTCCCTGGGGTGGTGATCTCGTACCGGACCAGCATTCACAATGTGTAGTATAGGGAGTTGGTGCATTCGGGATCACCAAAAATAAGGCCCCAAATGCCTGAGTTACGGCTCCACACGAGGAATGACAATGACTCGTGTGGAGCCGTAACTCAGGCATTTGGGGCCTTATTTTTGGTGATCCCGAATCACCAACTCCCTATACTACTGATGCACTCAGAATGCAGACTCGTACCCAGTCACTATTTATTTGATTTTGGGCCGAGAGAAGATTGGACACTTGGGTGAATTTAGGTGCGCAGGGAAAAGGAAATGGCCCCTTCGTTCTTTCCCATGCCACCCTGCGCCACTCTCGCATCCAACTCTTGTACCCCAAGTTGGATGGTACATTACACTCACCATTTAGTGTTTAACAAATGAAAGCTGATGGGATGGGTCAGGCAACGTTCTCGGCGGTGAATGGCCATGGTCTAAAACATAATTCATAAGAATCATAAGAAAACAGTATTAAATCATTTGGAATTGATTTTAATAGAAACAAAAATCAGTTAATAACATTGGCGGCAATGACGATAATGACGACGACAATGATGATGATAATGAATATGATGATGAATATGATGATGATGATTATAGTGATGATGATGGCGATGATGATGATGATGATGATGAGGATGATGACAACGACAACGATAATAGTAAACACTTAATGATTGGTTCCAAGGGAAACAGTGAATTTTGTTTCCCGAGAATCTCGATGTTTCTCTCGACTTCGTCTCGGGAAACATCGAGATTCTCGGAAAACAAAATTCACTGTTTACCGAGGGATCAGTCATTAAGTGATTTGTTATATAGCAACACAACACAACACAACACAGTTTGAAAAACGCGCCAAGCACTCGAGTTAAACATCAATCGCATCGTAATCATGCCACTTTTTGTCACGGTCTGATCACGTGCGCTAGCGGGTAACAATGCAATGTTACCCTCTGCTGTCAAAATTGTCGCCCACTTTCGCAAATGTTGCCCGCTTAGGACAATTGGCGAGAAACAGTTTGTTTGTTAGATGTCATGTGACCATGAATCAGCCAATCAATGCGCGCGTATGATGGTTATGATAATGAGTGGGAGGATGAGAAGGAGAAAGAGGAGGAGGAAAAGAACGACAACAATGATGATGGTGGTGGTGGTGGTGGTGGTGGTGGTGGTGGTGGTGGTGGTGGTGGTGACGGTGGTGGTGGTGATGGTGGTGGTGACGGTGACGGTGGTGGGAATGGCGGTGGTGATGGTGGTGGTGATGGTGGTGGTGATAATGGTGGTGGTAATGGTGGTGGTGATGGTCATGGTGGCGGTGGTGGTGGTGGTGATGAAGGTGGTGGTGATGGTGGTAGTGATGGTGGTGGTAGTGGTGGTGGTGATGGTGGTGGTGGTGGTGGTGGTGATGGTGATGGTGGTGGTGGTGGTGATGGTGATGGTGGTGGTGGTGAAGGTGGTGGTGATGGTGGTGGTGATAATGGTGGTGGTGATGATGGTGGTGGTGGTGGTGATAATGATGGTGGTGGTGGTGGTGGTGGTGGTGGTGGTGGTGGTGGTAGTGATGATGATGGTGGTGGTGGTGATGATGGTGGTAGTGGTGGTGGTGGTGATGATGATGATGGTGGTGGTGGTGATGGTGGTGGTGATGATGATGGTGGTGGTGGTGATGGTGGTGGTGGTGGTGGTGGTAAAGACGATGACGAAGATTATAAAAATATTATGATGATTGCAATAACGTCAACTACTTTATTTTTAATTGCATAACTTATTTAATGACTTTACCTCTATTAATGCCAGTGAGTTCATTTCTGGTGCATCTTCAGCATTTTTCTTGTTATTGATCACATCAACTCCATCTTGCGAAGACGTCTATACATAATTGTTAAGATAGTTTTTAAAAATCTTACTTAAATGTTTGCAACTCCATGATTTCCAAAGCCCAAAGTTCATCAAGATGGGTGCATGTTTTCCAATTCCCCCAAAACAAAGGCTACTTATTTTTACCTTCTTCCCTGCTTAGGATGCTGGTATTGTACAAAGATAATAAAACGTCCTTTATACCTTTTCTCCAGAATCCGTGACTCGTTTTCGTCCTTTGACCTCTGTTTCTTCGTATTTTCCTTGAATCAGACCCAAGTCATATGTAACCTAAAAAAAACATCATACCATCGTTACACATCAGTGTCTTCAGCTATTGTTGCCGTGTAGTAGAGTCAAACCTCCCAGAAGTGAACATCGAAGCGCCAAGAGACCGTCAACCGATAGATCAGCCTTGGACCTCTCAGTTGGGAAGGAAGGGAATTCTAATATATGATATTTATATAGGTTGCCTCCTTCAGTGTAAAAACACTGTTATTAATGGAGGCCATGTTAAAAAAAATACACTGTAAATTTAAAACCAATGCAACAAATTGCAATAAAGTGCAATATTATAGTGAAAATTAATACCATAAGTGTCTAATTTTCTTCTCAGTTTCAACTGATAAGTGCACTACCATACCTTGTAATTCTGACTGGATGGATCTCCAGTCTCAGTAATGAGCTGATCCAAGAAGCGCTGAAATCAAATTTTGTTCGGTGATAAATGAATAAAGCCATGGACATCAAAGAAACGTTTAAGTGAAAATGAAAATTAAAAGAGCGATCGCTATCGTTATGATTTCTGAAGTTCAGGACGATGGTAAATGCGCGTCTGCGTTGGTCTCACCGTTGCTGGTATCTTGTTTTTTTAAAAAAAATCCCGTGCCACGACCGCTTGCTGTTTTAATTTTTAATATCAACTTTAGTAAATGCAAATCCATCGATACTTGCCTTGCGCGCGTTTTTTCGCTCTCGTCGCCAAGTGCATATTTTCCCGCGCTTACCACCTATTGTTGTTTTCCCGCGCTTGGCACCGATTGTATATTTTCCCGCGCTTGCTTTCTTTCGAGTTATATATGGTAAAATATTGTTTCATTTGAAATCATTGACCTGATGGCTTTACTACGACCAATTCTGTGCATATTTGAGTAAATTAGTACGCTCCTCTTATTCTCAAACACACTGAACCCCCACTGCAATTACAATAAAATGCGAGCGGTCTCTTACGTTACCCCCATTGAAGTTACAACAAAATGAAGCCTCACGTACCACAACAGTGTCAGGCATGATTTCTACCAGTTTTTGCAGCGTTGTAACCACGCCTGTAGTACACGTGGTCAGGACCTCTTTCCATCTGTTGGCCAAAAGGCAGTGAGAGGAAAAGAGTGAATCGTGTTGTTTTTTAAATAAAGAAAAATTTATTGGAAAACTAACAACATCATGAGAAAGTTTTGTTCGATAGCTTTCATTTGATTGGTCACACTTTAGGATTTCATCCACAGACTCAAACGTTAAGAACCACCTTGTACAGCATAATAAACAGAACCACAGGAAAGTACTGCTCAATAGCTTTCATTTGAATGGTCACACTTGAAGCCTTTCATCCACAGACTCAAAAGTTATAAACACGTCACACGACTTAAGCTTTGACTGTAGGAAGGAAGGATGGGCGGTATGTTACCTGTCGTGTTCAGCGATCGCCATGACAACAGCACTCTTCTTTTCTTTCAGAGCCGCATCAAGGATGTTATCGTTTGTGTTGTTGAACGTGACTTCGGAGTGTGCATTAGAGAGCAGTAATGTCACGACAGGAGCGTGACCATTGATGGCTGCTAGATGCAAGGCGGTGTTCTGTAAATAAGAATAAAGTCAGGTGTAACGCAATACTTTGAAACTCGCTGATGGCGTTGTATAATTATGGCGGATAAAAACGGCACAGGGCGAGTGAGAGGCGTGAAATGGGAGGGGAAAAAGCGAGGGTGTGAAGGAAAGAAGTGGAGGAGTAGAAAAAGAAAAGAGGGGTCGACTACCATAATATGATAAAAAATTATACCTGCCAACGAGTAGGCGTGCGATCGGAGTTTTGGACTCGCAGGCGTGAGACTTGGCAGGTCTATAAAATTAACATTGACTTCACTACGCAAATGAATTACCTTATTTTTGTCTGCCCAGTTAACGCAATCATCGAATTTCTCAATGATGGCCTCACAGCATCTGACGGATCCTTTGAGAGCAGCCAAATGAAGAGGAGAGCGTTCACTTTGATCTCTAAAAAGATGAATATTAACTTACAGTTAGTAATTACACCCCGGTTTTTCAAATAGAAAATCATTTAGTTTTGAATCTTTGGACGAAATCCTAAAGTGAATCCTCAACTGAAAGCTACCGAGCAGTACTTTTCTGTGGTATTGTTTAGTATGCTTTACAATGTGGTTCTAACGTTTTAGTCTCTCAAAAGTGTAACCTTTCAAATGAAAGCTATTGAGCAGTACTTGTAGTTATAATTATTGAGTCTTTAGACGAAATCCTAAAGCCGGTAACCATTCAAATTAAAGCTACCGAGCAGTACTTTCCTGTGGTACTGTTTATTCTGCCAAACAAGGTGGTTCTAACTTTTGAGTCTATGGATAAAATCCTATAAGTGTGACCATTCATTCAATGCTATTTAGCAGAGCTTTCCTGTGGTACTGTTTATTATGCTGTACAAGGTGGTTCTAACATTTGAGTCTGTGAACGAAATCCTAAAGTGTGGCCATTCAAATGAAAGCTATTAAGCAGTACTTTCCTGTGGCACTGTTTATTCTGCCAAACAAGGTGGTTCTAACTTTTACGTTAATGTGTGACCATTCAAATGAAAGCTACTGAGAAGAACTTTCCTGTGATGTTGTTTGCTATGCTGTGCATGGTGGTTCTAACTTTTGAGTCTGTGAATGAAATCCTAAAGTGTGACCATTCAAATGAAAGCTACTGAGTAGAACTTTCCTGTGATGTTGTTTGCTATGCTGTGCATGGTGGTTCTAACGTTTGAGTCTGTGAATAAAATCCTAAAGTGTGACCATTCAAATGAAAGCTACTGAGCAGTACTTTCCTGTGGTGCTGTGTATTATATTGTACAAGGTGGTTCTAACTTTTGAGTCTGTGAATAAAATCCTAAAGTGTGACCATTCAAATGAAAGCTATCGAGCAGTACTTTCCTGCGGTGCTGCTTATTATGTTGTACAAGGTGGTTCTAACTTAAAATCCAAAAGTGTGACAATTTAAATGAAAGATACTGAGTACTGCTATTCTTGTGGTGTAGTTTATTTTTCAATATTTGCAAAGTTAATTTTTATTTTTTATTTTTCGATTTTATTCTTGGCAGTGAATAATGTACCTTTCTACTATCGCCCCCAGCTTTATAAGCGCTTCAGTTGTAAGATCATGTCCCTCTGAGCATGCGTAATGTAGAGGAGTTCTTCCCTGGCTGTTCTGTAGGTTTAATATCCGTGCGTTCTGTCGATCCATAAGCGTTACCACTGCTTCACTCCATCCATATCTAGAGAAAAGCATTAAAAAAGATATATTCTGTGTTTGAAGATTCGCTCATGTCATTACTCATGCCATATGCTTTCTAATCACCAATCTTTAACCTCATCTAAACATGATCACAAAAAGCAGAAAAATTGATCAAAGATATGGCCTTCTTATTTAATAGCTTGGTGACCGTTGAGCACAGGCATTCCACTTCTGACACCACGTTATGCTCGATGTGACTGACTCACATAACCACATGGTAAACAAGACTGAATTTCTTTAATGTCCCGGATGCAAGTCATGTGATACGTGGCACAACAGATAGGACTCCAGCCTCATGAATACAAGCATGGAAATATATTAATTACTTAGCTGCCACGTGGATGGGCGTATCCAATGAATCTGACGTCACACTTGCAGCTGTCTTGTTTTTGGCCACGAAAAGTTCTACGTTCTGATGATTCAAAATAAAAACGACATTAACCTTTTAATTCCCAATATATCACAATACAAATAGTCCTTTCTTATCCCCGTACATTTATCAATGCATTAGTGGGGAGAATTTGTTAAAATATCAAGAGAATTCCTTTTGGGTGATCACGTCCTTAATTCTCATGACCATTCTGATTGATTAAGCATTGATATTACAAGAAGAAATTTGATGCTGATCACTGTTATATTAATCAAGGAAGCAATAACGAAATAACAATAATAATATTAGATTATAATAAATGCAGCTACTACTACAACAATTTAAGTGCAAAAATGATCGGAGAAACGTAAATCAAGGAACATAAAGTTTAACACTTTGGATAAAGTACTAAATAGTGCAATTTAAAAGTCATTAAATCCTAATTAAGACTGGCTTATTTCTACGTTGTTTTTTTTTTCGAAAAAGGGGACATAGACCCCGGTGTGTGTGGTATGGCCTTCACAAATCATAGTTGGGTGGACAACAGTGGGATCAAAATAGACTTATAGCGGCAGCTTTAGGCGTTTAGGCAGCTGACGTCCGATAATGTAACGCGGACACCTATTGTTGTCGACTTATTCACGACAATTGTTTCTTACTTACCTTGATGTCTCCTTTCTTGGCTGCATAATGAACAGCAGAGTAGCCGTTTACATCTTTCTCAGTGATGAGTGACATGACAGCAGGACTCTAGAGATAAGAAAACAGTTGAAAATGAGAGAGGAAAAAATAAAAAAAAATATGCACAAGCTTTCTTAAAAAATTTAATACACTAAAGTGTTATTTTGCACCCGGAGTTTAGTGTAAAGAGTAATTGTTAACGAAATTAGACTATTATTCTTTGAACAAATATATTTAACGGCCCACCTTCACCCAAAAGACGTTGCGGTCGTTTGCTTTTGTTTTGGAATGCTCCTTTGTTCATACGCGTGATCTGATTGGTTGCACGCATTCAAGCGTGAATTTCGTGTTACACGAAATTCAGCACAGAAAGTGATCACGACGCGCACAGCATTTTGGGTGAAGATGGGCCTTTAACAATTATTCACCGAAGTGGAGAGGAATAGTGGTGGATATTTGCCGAGACGAGACTTAGTAAAGGGGCGAGGTAAATATCTACCACTGTTTACCGACACTAAAGAAATAATTGTTTTCAGTTGGTATATACCAAACTAGTGGATAGTCAGCCCAAAATAGTTACTATATTTCTGGCAAATGGGGAAAACATTCGCGCGCGAAATCCAGAGCAATATCTGGAGGTCTTGCTGGTGGTGAATAGCAAATAGCTGAATTTTTGAAAACATGGCCAACGAAAATCATCGCAATTTTACTGCCATTAGGCCAAACAAGGGTTTTTATGACCCCGATCAGTCCGAGTATTACAGAATAGAGAGAGAAGAGGGAAAGGGAGCGGGAGCGGGAGCAAGAGAAAAAAAGACTAGCAACAGTGTGGAGCTTAGGCGAACACACTCACAGACGCTTATTAAGGGCGACATGGTTTTTAAAAATCCAGCTAGATGTATCCTGGCTTTTAAAATGAAACTAACATAGCCTCTAAGATATAGTCACATGACGTAGGAGTTACTGTATTGTGTACGAACCTGAAGAAGGGCTTCCATTGCACGAGGATGACCCACAGCTGCATGCAACACAGACTGCAGCTCAATGTCCCGGATGGTGACGTCAGCGCCACGTTCCATAAGGAGTTTAACAACATCAACGGCGCCGGTGTCAGCGGCGCGGAACAACGGAGTATGCCTGTCGTCTGACTTAGGATCAACAGCGGCCCCCTGAAAAAGCAAATTCAATATACTGAATTCTACGCGCATTTTGATTGGTAATTTCCTTTGATCTCTCAAAGTACAGACGCACAGCTCACGTCATGGAGAGTATATGTTTTGTCTGTTTCGTCTAACATGGCGGAAGGTTTTGAAAATGTGGACAAGATTATTCCGGAAAGGGCAAGTGAAGGCATTGAAAAATGTTAACCCTATTCGGCCTGGCGGGGGGGGCACAATTCAGCCTATTGGCTATTGGCTGCGACGTTTTATATAAATAAACTAACTAAAGTGCCCGCGCTAACTTTCAACATTCATAACTTCTTTAATATGTATTCAAACGCCATCAAACTTTGTGACTTTTCCTAAAATCTATCTGGCAACAATTTCATATGACAATTTTTTGATCACGTGACTTGACGTTTCCATGGCAACAAGATTTTGACAGCCATGTTTTTGGAAATTTGCATATTTATACCTTTGAATGAAGAAAAACAATGTTTATTGGTATAACTTTTGTATTTTTTACGTCATTTTGCGTTTATGTATTGGTTTTGATTAATTTTGGGTCAATTTGGACGGTTTTTAAGAGGTTTTAAAAAATTCAGAAATCCAAGATGGCGGCCGTATAACTAATTACCTAATATCTACGTCATATGACGTCATCGTTCCATTGTGCGGACCGCAAAGGAGACAGTTTTGGACGTACTATGTGCCCTCTAGGTTTCATTGTCATAGCCTTAATGTTCTTGAGGTTACGAAGGGGGGAGCACAATGTGCCCCCCCCCCCCCCCCAGGCTCAGGAACTCAAAAAAAGCCCAGGCCGAATAGGGTTAAGCAGAAGCTATTGAAAATTAAGAAGAAGACGAAAAGTGGTTTTATAGACGTGAACAATACATCAGTGAACAATGCATCAGTATCCAACTCGCCTGGGGCTCGTTGGCCACTTTTCTTTATACAATGAACTGAATACTACGCGCTCTGTGATTGGTCGTTGCCTATAATCTATCAGAGTGCAGACGTACGACTGACGTCATAGAAAAATCGTTTGCTTTGTTTTGTCCAACAAAGCGCACAGTTTTGAAAATGTTTGCGAGATTATTCTGGATTGAGAAAGTGAAAGCCTCGAAAAATGTTTAGCAGGAGCTGTTTACGAGCAAGAAAAGGAAGAAACGAAGACGAAAAGTGTTTTTGGCGACTTGAAGAATACCTAAACTGGAACAAATCTTCAAACAGTCAAGCACTACGAGGCAAGTTCGTAATTTTACTCTTTTTACTTTTCTGTTCATTGTATGAAACAAATAGATTTCATTTTGCCATGTGTCTGTTCAGTTATAGATTACAGAAGACGTCAAAATGTGGTAAGAACATCAGTGACACACTCGCCTGCGGCTCGTGTGCCACCTTTTTGTTCTTACCACATTTTGACGTCATCTGTGATCTATAACTGAACACACGGCCATGGCCAAATGGAATCTATTCCTTAAATGTCGAAGACAGGTTATAATAACAAACAATAAATCAGATTGGTTCGCGGCTTTCAACGTTATTTTCAAAGGGTGCAAAAGGCAGTTTACACAGGCGATTTTTAATGCGTTTTTTTTTTTGCGGCGAGTTTTTCGAATCATCCGATTTGATTGTGATTTTGAAAATGAGGTGTGGCGGGAATTGACTGCATGTGATGTAAGCATAAAACAGAACAAATTACCTTTGAATGATCCTGCGCATGCATGCGAAATTGGCGTAAAAACTAAAACACGTCACCTCATTAAAGTTGCCCTACTGATCTCTAGGACATTTTATTGATTACGTTTCCAAATTCATCGATAAGTGCCAATTTTGTTACAACAGTGCAAATCGATGATAATTTCAGTACACAGGCGATTTGAAGCCCTGTTGAAGTTACATGCGTTAAGGAGCCTATAAGCGGTGAAGTCTCGGGACTTCTCTCCCCCGTTATGCTTCCCCACTGCGTTATTGAGAATTCAGTCAACTTGGAAACTAGTTTAAACTAAGCTTACTTGTTCAAGAAGAAACTCGACGACATGGAAGCGGTTTTTACTGGCGGCCAAGTGTAGTGGTGTTCTGCCTCTGAAGTCAACAAGGGTTATCCTACAGACCGCGGGGTCTTTACCGACCAGATATTCCACTATCGGCATCGATCCTAACTCGCAAGCCATATGAAATGGTGTTACCTTGTCAATTCTCTGTGTTGAGACCGACATAAAACACTTGTTAGTAACATAGAACGATTGTTTACTGATTTTTAGAACACAGCCTAAAAATTAATAATGTAACAGACAATATTACGACTTCAAACTAAAAAAAGAATTAATAGAAAGCTGTTCTCAATGAAGAGATCTTTTAGAAGCACGGCATTCATGGAAAGAAGGTTTTTTAAAATATTAGCATTATAAATGACTTTATATAGAACTTGAAGAAGCTATGTCAGGGGAAAAACTGCCCAAAATTGAAACAAAGTACCTTTTGTCAGACTCGAAATGCTTATGTAACTCTAAGAGGAAGATATATGAAGAGAGGGTCAACCATAACAACATAGACGGCGGAGCAGGGGGGAACAGAGGAGCTGTGGCCCCCCAAACGAAAATTGGGGGAGGCTACTGCCCCCCACATTTCGTTGCCGAAAATATCGCTAGCGCAGCATAAAATTAGTTTGGCAAAATATTCAGTCTCGTGATCTTTTCACAAATCGTTTCATCAGGATTTTCTGCCCTCCGACGACTCTTGAACTACCTAAGAAGCACCATGAATCATGATCGTCTGAACAACCGCCTACTTATGCATTGTCACAAATCGATTACAGGCACACTGGACACTGTTAAGATTGCAAAGAGGTTTGCTTGTGCCAACGAACTACACAAAGGACATTTTGGGAAATTTGATTAGGGGTATGCGCTTGGCTTGGTGTACGAAACCCCTCACGTTTCAAAACGCTCCGCCGCCTCTGCATAATCAGAGTTTTAGCAAGCTTTCCCCGGCACAAGTTTGTAAAACTTGAAAAAATTATTCATTTTTTTCAAGTTGCAATCCATTTCCATCCTGGCCATCTGCATCCAACGCCGGGACACTTATTTTCACTCTTAGAGCACTGGTGGAGTAATTTTAAACATGTCATAACTAGACAATTTTTGTTGGGTTTCACTCGTCTGATATAGATATCTCTTTTGGGTTTTTGAAAGTGACACTAACTAAACAATGGTGACATAGCTCCTTTAAGTTATCGCAAGTTGGAAACTTGCGACAACTTACGACTCAGTTTGCATAAGACTAACGATCACTTTGATCGAGCTCAAATTTGTCTGCAAGTAGACGCAAGTTTTTCAGCGTCCGACCACCAAACACAAGTTGTCGCAAGTCAAAGGCAAACAGTAACGCAATTACAAGCTCGAACGCGCGGAACTAGGCCGACCAATGTCTTGACCCCCTGGAGGGGGGAGACTTCGATATAAAAATAACGGGGGTGCTCGTCGTACCTTTTCGAGGTCGAAATTTGTAGATTGGTACCGCTTAGGGTACTAAAATCTAAAATGACCAACCTTAGAATTATCGCGGTACCTTTTAGGGTATTGAGCCGAAAGAATATGACAGAATATGATATGTGTTCTTTTAGAATTGGTACCTCTTAGAGGCAAAAATTCATTTGAGCCACGCCCATCAAAGGAGATTCCGGTACCTTTTAGTGTGTTTTTCGAAAATTTCCGACAAGCACCTCCGTCATTTTTATATAGGAGTTCCCCCCCTCCCCCCTTCCCCCCGGGGAGGCCGTTGACTTGCGCTCCCGTTTGACCAGGGGCTTTACTGATAGCTTCCATTAAAAGTTTTTATCGGCACCACATTAATTCTTTCTCTTACCCTGGGTTGTCTAATTCTTACTCCATATTCAATGCAAAGCTCGACGACCTGTTAATAGAAATCAGTAGAGATTACTGCGATAGCATATACCTTATATCTAGGCTAGTTGGGCTGATACAAAGTTGGACATAATAAAAAATTCATTTCTAGTTAAATTCAACAACAATTATTTTGTTTATTTAACTATTCATTTGTTTTCTCTCAATTCTAAAATTTCTAATTGTAAAAAATTATAACTTTTTCCGTGTACTTTTTCTTTAATCTTCCCGCCTAGAATAGCCTTTGCTTAACGCGGGCAGCTAAAATGTAACTGTTTTTTTAAAAAATAAAGACTTTTTGTTGTTGTTGTTATACATATATATATAGCATGAATACAAAAGAATAATAAATCGGCCGCCATTTATGAATAAGGTCTATAACGTTGAATGTTTGAGTCTAAAAAGTTAGAATAACCTTGTACAGCATAATAAACATCATTGCAGTAAAGTACTACTCGGTAGCTTTCATTTGAATGGTCGCACTGTAGGATTTCACCACAAACCAAAATGTACATTATAAGACTTGTGGTTAAATCGAACATGGAAAATTTACATAACCATAAAATGTTCACCTATCGCTTAAGCATGGGATAAGTGTTTATTTGTTGTATAAATTGTTTAAAGGATGGATTGTGTTATTTGCATTTGTTTGTTTGCTTGTTAGTTTTTCGGCTTAATTGTTTTGAACTATTTGTTTACTTCTTTCTTAAATGTGGTTGTTTGTATATTGGTTTTCTTTTTTGCGTGTTCTTTTATCGTTACTTCTGATCATGACAGACAGCTGCATGCCCATGGGTTGCAAAAACTTACCGCAAGAACACCGCTGTTCACGGCAAGGTGTAGAAGACAGTTGCCATCAATGTCAACGTCATATAAGAAGTCTTCAACTATCCCTTGCCCGTTGGCTGAAATGAACAAAGGAAGTTTCATTATCTACCCGCATAAATACTGAGAATTTACCTTTCAACGTTGATTACACACCGTGTTGAAGCAGAAATGCCGCGGATTTCTTAGCACCTCTTTCTATGGCGTGAGCCACTGGTGTCATTCTGTCATCATCCAAGCTCTTGGGGTTTCCAGAATTTTCAACCTAAATTACAGAATAAACATAAATTTAAAAGTAAAGGTGAGGTAAAGAAAGTTTAGATCTCCTTCGAAAACATTTATTTGCTTTCCTTTGGTTTAGCGTTTGTTGACCCAAATCAGTTTTTAGAGTGGTTTTCAATTGAGTGTCGAAAGCAATTCCGTGCTTGCATTACTACGGTTTGTGATTGGCTAAAAAGCCGCCGCACGCAACTTTTTCAACCAATCAGAAGTAAACACAAAATCAATTATGCCTTGTTCGCACGCGTTTTCCCGGACTGTTTGCATCTGTTGTGATTATCCAGGGTGATTACTTGGTTTTTGTTTTACGATGCTTTAAATCGCTCTTTATATAAATTGTCTAAAGAAATCAAGCAAAACACTTTTCCTGGCATTTTGTGTAACGCAATAAATGTCACGCAACGTGACAAAAGTATACTAGAAATACGTGTCTCACAGAACCTCGCGAAGCTCGGGGTAGGGTGCACCGCAAAATGTTAGCGACGAGGAAGGGAGAGATGGAAATTCTGGTTTGAGCATGGCCACAATGGTCTCGAAAGCCCACCTCTCTATTAATTTTTGTCAGAAGGAAAATTGGTCTGAAAGTGGATGTATAGTACTGTTGTGGACCAGGGTCCAGAACGTGACAAAACTATATAATCAGCGAAGACAAGAGCAAACAACAACATATTTGGTATGGCGTAATGAAGGGACACAGTCCTGTGGCAGATTATTTGCGACTTCGGGTTAAACGCACAAAAAATAAAGCCTCACTTATCTCCCACTGCACTTGAGGATAGGACCGCACGGGCTGGATCGTACAAGATTAAGGCAAGGTAAAAGATGGCACGAAAAACCTATGCCATGAGCTTGGGGGAAGTCGCTACGCAGACGTAAACGCACCACAAGGAGTGACCCCAGTTTATTGAAGGAGGCATAGAAAACCCTTCTCCAAAGGGAGGGAGGGTGGGAAAATTAAACACATTATTACAAAGGTACGTAATGTACACGTTTGTGCAAGACTGCTAGCATAATAGCCTAAGTTATTGTATTTGCTGCTTTTATAGCAAGACAGTGTCTCGGAGCCTGACCAATAGGTACACTTGTACCATAAGCTAACTAGACGCAACGTGCCAAGTTACTAACCAAGAATACGGCTTTAGAATAAAGAGACCAATGCGAGCAAAGCTTAGATGAATTACTAGGCTATGGTACACCTTATCAGTATGACCTTTGGACCTAAAAGGCGACTGTACTAAGTATATGAATTGGAGGCATTAATTAATGAATAGACGCCTTGAAATACACTGTTTACAGAGCAAGGCTTGCCCATGCTACCACCCCTGGGGCGTCACATTCCATTAACTGCATTTTACCATCGCGTACGGTAAAACCCATATTAAACAACCAAATTAACATACTGTTTTTCAACAATCTAAATAAATGACAATAGTGGTGTCACTTGTCTAGGTTTCTCCACACTTGGCACCGGCCATATATTTTCCCGCCCTTGGCGCCAGTCTCACGTTTTCCCGCGCTTGGAGCCATCCTCCCCTTTTACTCTGCACTTGCTACCGATCGCATGTTTTCCCGCGCTTGACGCAAGCCTCCCCCTTTTACCGCACTTGGCATCGTTCGCATGTTTTTACGCGCTTGGTATCGGTCGCATGTTTTTCCGCGCTTGGCGCAAGTCTCGCATCTTTCCGCATTTGGCACTGTTTGCGCGTTTTTTACATCGAGTTCTGATCAGTTTGCTGCATTGTTTACGTTTGTTGTGTTTGACGATGTGATTTACATGGTTTATGTTTCACAGAGGCTATTTAGAAACTGCTCTTTCCTTTTTTACCATGAAGCTGTAGTGCATTTCGTTTTCTATGACGCGACGTTTGTAACATTAATGCAGTGCATTGCGTGATCTTACCAGTATTTTACAAACGTTATCATTGTCCATCTCAGCAGCAAGATGCAGTGGCGTGCACGAGTTACGACCGAGAGCGTTTGCGTCTGCGCGACCCTGATGAAGAAGAGTCTGCAAACAAAGATTCAGTGATTACTGGGAGGACTTCCATATAAAAGGGGATGATCGTCGAAATATTTGAAAGAAGCCCCTAAAAGGTACCAGAAACCCCTTTAAGCCTTAATATCAAAATTTGAATTCTCATTTCGTATCCCTATACATTTCCTATAGAAGTAGTGGGGAGAAATTTTTTAGATATCAAGAGAATTCATCTTGTGTGATCATGTCCTTAATTCTCATGACCTTTTTGATTTATAAGGCATTAATATTACAAGGAGAAATTTGATGCTGATCACTCTTGGGGCTTAAAGGTTTTACTCCTAAGAGGTGTCAATTCTCTCAGAAAAGTTGTTCCTCGGTCAGCGTATGTTTTTCTGGCCGAGTTAAAAGGTATTAAGGTATAGAGCAGTTTTTAATTGAGTGTGAAAAGTAATTACACAATTGCTTTGGTTTTTCATTGCTACGCTTTGTAATTGGCTAAAAAATCTCGCGCCACTTTCTCGACCAATCAGGCCAATCACGCCGCCGACATGTAATTGCTTCGAGCTCTGATTGGTTCACTGGATTGTTTACGACTGCTGTGAGTGGTCAGAGTAATAACTTTGGTTTTGGTTTTACCACACTCAATTGAAAACTGCTCTAAATGGTGTCCGTAATAGAGAAAATCCGTCTTATTCGCCAGGACTTCATCTCCTGTCTATTTCTAGCGAGGTGTCCGCGACGGGGACGTTAATAGTAAAGGTATCAATAAACATTAACACTGGAAAGTGCTGCTAAATAAATTTATCCACATTCAGATATGGCTTAAAGATTGGCTTTAAGAGGGAGAAGATTACCAGTACAGCTCTAAAGACGTGAAAGTTTATTAATAATTCAGTTTTGCTCAACGAGGGAATCTGGCTGCGTGCGCATGCTCACCAGTACTAGTTTCTCACTGCCAACATGAATGGCTGTGTGTAGAGGTGTATCTCCCGCGTCATCAGTTAAAGTGACGTCAGCACCGCACTCAAGTAACCTGTCGACAACTGTGAACTGTTTTGAGAGGATGGCGGTGTGAAGGGGAGTTTTGCCTGACTTGTCCTTGTTGTTAACGCCTAAAATACAAGAAGGAAACATCAGAACATTAAAGGAACAGTGTCCCGGCTGTTATATACAAATACCATTGGGGTTGAGAAAAAAAAAAGTGTTCCTTACTCGTGCCCTTGGATAAGAGTTTTTCGACTTCCTCTACATCTCCATTCAAAATCAGCTGGTGAAGCATTGTTGACTTCTGACCCGTAAACTGTCCCTAGAAAAATTACAGAAAACCTCAACTGTCAACTGCCACGTCTAATTCAGACTGAACTAAATAGGACAGGGATACCAGACTGAGAGAAAAGAGGATACCAGACTGAATTTAACAGGAATACCAGACTTAGTTAAACAGGGCTACCATACTGAGATAAACAGGGAGTCCAGACTGAATTAAATAGGAATACCAGACTGAATTAAACAGGAATACCAGACTGAGTTAAACAGGGATACTAGAATGAATTAAACAGTTAGTGATATAAGACTGAATTAAACAGGAATACCAGACTTTATTTTGAGAACACGCATAATATCCGAGCGAATTACACAGTAGATTGTCATGTTACTCCTTAGTATCCAGGTTTGAAGACATAGAAGATATAATGAAAGTTATATATTTCAGTCGAATAATAAATCCCGGATATTTTACTCATTGCTCGCATTTTTCTCGCCCCTACGGGGCTCGAAAAAATACTACGCAACTCGTAAAATATCCGCGCGTATTATTTGTTTAACTATCGAATAAGGTGTATGAATTAAACAGCGCAACCAGACTGAATTAAACAGAAATACAGAATTAAACAGGGAGACTAGACTGAAGTCAACAAGGAAACCAGACAACATTTAACTTACTTTCTCGCTCTCTTCGGCTCCATCGTCAGAAGTCATGGACACCTTGCTTATGGCACGTGATCGTTTTCTTTCACGTACGTCTCCCGGCGCTGCTCCGTTGTTTACCAAAACAAGGGGAATATCACCATCGTCCGCTATCTGCGTGCCGGGAACTTGAAGGAAGACATTGCTGTTATCGGAACCAGTTGATTCTTTCTTTTTATCTTTTTGGCCCATTGTGTAATGGTACCAGTACAATTTGCGACGCTTTCAACCCCTAAGGTGAAGAAAAATAAAACCTACATTTAGAAATGTGTTTTTGTTGATTGTGGATCAAACGGAGATGCAAACTTGCAGGCCAAATAAACTGATGATAAATCTCGAGATTGTCAAATTTAAAAAAAATATATCAAACGGTTTCCAAATTATCGTCACATTGTAGGAGTAGACCAAATTACATACAAAAATGGCAACAAGAGCAGCTGTTCTTGTCATTCTGAAATCAAAATACGCTACTAAAACTATGTTGTTTACATTCTCGCACCAAACATTTTCCAGGTACACATAGTCAAAGTAGCGACTTCTTTCCAAATTAGACGAGAGAAATAGCTGCAATATTTAGAGGTATTGTTTTTGGAAGAATATGTTTTTTGGGCCAAAAATATTAGGCGCCCTAAGAGCTAAGGGCCCGTACGCACTAGGCGAATTTTTGTTCATTTTGCAAAAATATTTGTCATAATTTCGGTTCTACAAGTGCGGACGGTGATTTTTTTTTCCCACCAAATTTTGTCAAGCCGCACTAAACTTCAAAGGCGCCGTCGTCCTGCCTCGAAGCACGACAAATTTTTGTCAAGCGGAGACAAAATTTGTCGAGATTTTTGGTAGCGCCAAATAAATTTTGTCAGCTAGTGCGAACGGTACCTAAGACAGTGTCAAGACAAACTAACTTTTCTTATACACACAGAATGCTCTTAAACATAACTAGAATACAAAAGGAAGAAACCTAGTGAATTATCGAAGGGAAGTCTATGGACGATGAGGCAGCTTTCGTAAGGTCTCACAACATTGGTTCCATACCCTTAGAGAGAACAATGCAACAAACAAAGAAACAATGGCTCCTGGCTCTAAAAACAGAAGCAGCAGCAACGCCAGCAATAAAGCTGCCGCTATTTTTAGCGATCTTCGAAGACACGAGAGATATGTACTTGAAGATATTAGCCCATATTTTTAAGTTTGCATCTATTTCCATCCCAGCCATCCGTAGCGGAAGACACCTAGTTATTTCAGAGCAAAAGTATAAAATAATTTTAAACAAAATCGGGCCGTTTTGGGGGTTTCGTTGATGCAATTATGTCGGTTTGGCTTTTTGAAGTCTGTAATAAGAATGTATGTTTGCTGAGTTATAGGACGGGAAGTCATAATTCGTAAGGTTAATTTCTAAATTTAATCAAAGTTAGTCGTCATTGCCTGGATGATTTGTTTAAAACAAAGAGCTGTTCAGCCTTGTCTCCTTTTTAATTGTATTGCCCACGTAATTAACAAACCGCGAATCGAAATTAGCAAAACTACTAAAAGTTTCGACTTTCAGCACGGCTCTAATAAATAAATAAATAAATAAATAAATAAAAATGTCCGTGCAGGCACCGAAAAAGTTTCACCACGCTTTTGTCATGCAGTACTATGAAATGAAATTGCATTTTTGTCATTCAGCGAAGTTCGCATGCAGAGAAATCTAATACGTGCCAAGAGACAAGTCTGAATATCCTTGCATATTACCCCGCATATTACCCGGGCGACACCGGTCTTATTCCCCGTGATTACGTCTTTGCATAAAATGATGACGTTTGTCTTGTGCTCAAGTTGTGCCTGTACTTGTGTACCTAAGTCGTTTTCACTTGATGCAAACTTTTGTGCTTCCACTTATAAAATAAGAGTTCTTGTGCTTGCGTTTCCCGTAAAACAAAACCTAAAAATGCTTGAAAACAAAACTGACATGTCGAAATTTAAATATCTTGCCGCTGCATTACCATATAAACACTAAACACTAATCAAGTATGTAATAGCTACTCATGGCTAGGACACGAAAAGTCGATACGCATTAAGATATGGAAAGAGCTTTCAGCCAATTCAAACTGCAGTGTACTATCATCGAACTTGGAAGAGTTCATCGGCAAAAACTGCTATTAAAGAAACACGCCGTGCATGCGAAGCAAATTTACTAAGCGCTGTGTCTTGGTTGGGGGCATATCACAAGCCACTGATGCCCTGTGATGCATGGAGGGACTCCGAACCCTTGTGTAAAAAAAACTGCAACGTTTTTAAAACGTTGTGGATGTGAACATGAAAGGCTTTTTACAAACAGTTAAGAGCGAGAGAGAGAGATTGCCCGTAAAAGATTATGCCACGAATATCGATTACAACCGACACAACATTTTTATTGTTCTCAATGAGTTCGTTTTCTTGCCGCATAACTGAACACAAATTAGACGGTAGAGGGGGTAGAGTCTACCTGCTATAGCTCAGAAGGAGGTCGGACACCTTAATGAGAACATATAACGTAATGTCGACACTTGAAGGGATAGATGAGAGGGCCCTACACGCAGTCAGACACCTTATTGAGACTTACATAATATCATGTCGACATTTTAATAAATTTTTAAGTGTAAAAAAGAAAATCTAAAATCCCCACTCAGGATTGAACCTGTGACCTCAACCAGGCTTAGGCTTACATAGCCTACCGTACCACTGTATAGTACCACCAAGCTTCTCGGGTTGTTTAGGCCTAAATTTAACTATATAAACTGATAACCCCAACCTCGACAGAAAGCGAACCAGTTACTCCGTTATATATTCTCATTAAGGTGTCCGACCTCCATCTGAGCTATAGCATTTAGACTCTACCAAATTAGACTGCTAGCAGTACCTCTCTGGATACTCGCTCCAGTCTCGCAGAGCTTGTTTTCGTGATCAACTCGCCCGCTCGATTGACTTAACAGAGACAGGTAGCAGTCTAAGCACAAATATGAATTCAAACAGTACTGGCCTTGCTTCTATATCTCTTTCAAAACTAGGCGATGATAAAGCATGGATAAACGATGTAACAAATTCAGTCAGCAAAAACATAAGCACTGGTTAACATTAACCTCTTTGTTAAATATGTATACATACTTGGTCTACTTTAGAACAGTGTGAATGCAAGAGCTGATCAGCTTGCTCTCAGAGGTTTCATCGTTTAACGAGTTTAAGGTCTTTTAACGTCGCGTGACGCGTTGCTCACTCTTCGCGCTCGTTGCTCACTTTCCGCGCTCGCGCACCGCAAAAGCGCTTGTTGTGTGGGATAGTTGTGTCATTGCAAAAGGAACATTCCACTTGAGCGAGATAAAAAGCCATGACGAAATCGGGGAAGCCGGATATCCGCAACTCTCAAAAAAACAATCATTAATGACGCACGTTTCCCCAGTTTAACTATTTTACATCCTAGAGTTCCTTAGTTAAGGATAACATGAGAAAATTCCAAACTTAATTTTGCAAAATATTAAAAAAGAATAGTGACAGTTTACTAAATTTAGGGTGAATTCAGTTTCCAAGTTTAACAATCCCAGTCTTCACTTGAATTGATCAGGAGGGTCCCGGCACTTCAATTGACCATGAGGGTCACACTCCAAACTGGAATGCCAAGTCAGTACAGCATAATTAAAACTACCATAAGGAAGTACTGCTTCATAGCTTTCATTTGGATGGTCATACTTCAGGATTTCAAGTTTTAACACAAAAGAGTGAGAAAGTTAAAATCTTTAAAGAATCTGACCCACCCAGTTTGCATTGCGCGCCTACGTTGGTTCATCCGCCATTTTCAGGGCCCCCGAAAGTCCATACTGTGTTGTAGATGAGAAATTCACTCGTGCAATAGGTGATATGCTTGCCCAAATATGGAATAGAGCCGTATCATAACAATAAGGGAAGCGCGCTATGCAAACTGGGTGGGTCAGATTCTTTAACTTTACTATCAACATTTAGCGGTGATATATATAAATTACTTTTGTTCCAGGCCTAAAACATGTCTGTCTTTGCATACGTGTATCACTGAGTTGAAAAATAACCTTGGGGCAAAATTACTGCATGGTCAATTTTCTATTTTCGAATTGCCCAAAATACACTTTCTGTTTGCCCCCAAATTTTGCATAAACTATTGTTTGTAAATGCTCTTGGGAGGACTGCATATTCCCAAGAGCATTTCAAAATTGTATGCAAAATTTTGGGGGCAAACAAAGTGTATTATGGGCAATTCGAAAATAGAGAATGACGATTTAGAGCCATCGACGCATAGATTCAATGGTAATAATAGTGGTTGTTTACATTTGTTGATTGCCGTAAATTAATTGCTGTGAATTGCGTGCGGATAAGTTCGGAAAAAGAGAAAGTAAATTTGAGTTTAGGTTTTTGAGGATAAAGGTTTTCACGTCGCGCATGAAAAATGCTGAAGCTGACATTGCTCTGAAAAGGCCCTTTGTTTTATATTATATATAGAGTTTTGTAATTTATGTCAGTGTTATGTCTTGTCATTTTCAGTGTGCATAACGTCTACGTGTTCTCACTCATATATTTGCCTCCTACCCCAAAATATGAACTTAGCATTTCATCCAAAGACTCAAACGACGGAGTTTACTGCTTCCGTCCACTTAAATCCCAACTCATCGCAATGAAAGCTAAGAGATGTTCTTCCTTCCGGCATTTTCTTTCCTTTCGAACGGGCGCTTCTGTGTTAAAGTGTAGCACCGTTTAATTTCGTAGATCAGTGCGGATCAGTGTTTTTCACAATTCAGCGTCAGTTTTAATGTTGTCCAAAATTTTGGATATGAATTCTGATTAACCAGATTTTGTTTGTGTTTCAATATCCATTTAAACCAACTGTTTATTTACAACAACATTCTATATATATGATAACATCACTTTGCTAACTAATGGCAGAATATTGAAGTTCTTAAAGTTTTGTACACATGAATCTGCAAAATCAACGTTTCTACAGTACAGGCATATTTTTCAGACAATCCTTCAGCAGTAACTTCGTGTTGCGACTTTATGTCATGTACGAAAAGACCGTAACGCCTAATAATAACTCCAAACTCGGGTTTTTAATTACGATATGCGTAAAATATACAATCAGTGCATTAACTTACAAGGCCTATTCGTCTCTTGGTAAGTATTGATTCCGTAAACTGAATGGCATGGATAAAGAAAGATAGAACGACGACCCGTAAAAACACAGCAGGAGCTACAATCATGAATTTAAGAAATGGACGATGTTCTCTAATTAACCACTATGAAGAATATTTATGGTGGTCAAAATAATTTGCGATGTTGTTATAGTGCCGACAAATAGACTTGACAAATGTTTCTAAAATTTTTTACTTGGAAACACGAAAAACAAACAGCGTAGAAGGGGATATGTTACCAACAGATCTCAAAAGTTATAATTAGAACACGTACTGTACGCGAAAATTTAACTGCAGCAAAGAAAAGTACTCGGCTTATTTGAAAGGTCATCATCTATTCATATACTTGATTATTTCATCAACAGACTCAAACGTTAGACAGACTACCTTAAAACACACGGCATAATAAACATTACAGCAGGAAATCACTGATCTGTAACTTTCATTTGAATGGCTTCAGGATTTCTTCCGACTATACTGAACGTTACACTGATGAAGTTGTACAGCTTAACAAATACAATACCACAGCCGAGAAAAACTGCTAATATTTTTTTGGGATTTGAATGGTGCTACTTTTTGATTTCATACCAACTTCACCTTAAGAACCACATTTACTGAACTCAAAGCTAGTCAAGATAGAAATCGGACTGTGAACGAAGTCAGTTTGGCTTAAAGTTGACGACTTATGTCAGTACCATTTCTAAACCGTCGCAAACCACCAGGCGTTTGAAGTTTCGCCTTCCGATAGAGACCGGCTACAAAATGCTTCGGAACTGCGCCACAGCAGGGAGCGAAAACGTTTATAATTTTAGCAAACACGACCTCACCAGCAAAACCGATTTGTTAGTGCCTGCGTCTGTCTAAAGCAACAAACGGACATACAGTAGTCTATTCTTTGCCGTTAAACTGGTCCAGTAGTTTTAATACTTACCTTTTCCCAAACTTTTCCCTTAGACTCAGTGAAAATCGAAGGATTCTATTTGAGCATCAGTCGAGATACAGGTCGTGACTCAGTTAATAAACCATGGCGATACGGCTTTAGTAAAATCGACAGAAGCGTTGGAGCTGAACTAAAACGAATTTCCATATTCGCTGTGAGTCACGATTCATTTGATCTGGTACTTTCGTATTTCATCACGCATCGGTCCTTCTCGGGACGTGCGACAACCTCCCACACTGCGATTTAGGTAAGGATTTTGGTGCAGTCTCGCTCACGTACGACTATACTCAATCCTTCCTAAGAACGCAAACTCGTCAAAAAAGAGCATTCTTTTCAAATGCAGTTAAAAAAAGACAACAGGGTTTACTGGCGCTTATCATCTCTTCACTAGCGTAATGAATATAACAAGAAATCATGAAGTATAAGAAAGATATAGTCCACATTTATCCCATTGAAAATGTATCTCAAGTTGCGAATTTGTTTCTTGATGGTTTGCAGAAAAGATAAAATGGAAAATGAAATAAATGAAAGTTGTTTTTAGAACGGACCAGGACTGTGCGAATGAAAGACCTCGGCGTAGCGTGGATGTTCTCCGGTTCTCTTGGTGGTTTCGTATGATTTCTTGATATAACTAATGGATGTTTACGGACCCTGAGCTAAACCCGTTCCTCGAAACTCCCGGTAACCTTTCGGACCCGGAAAGCTATTTCAATTATGTGTGCAATGTTTACATTAAAGATATGTATAGTAAAAAAACCTTTGAATGCAGAGGTCCACACGACGCAGAAATTATTTCGACTAATAGAACAAGTCTTCCTCAGGGCCAGGGTTATACTGAAAGAAAATATTCTAACGGCTCCTAAAATTTGAAAAATACATCTGTCCTTTGCCGTAGTGCTAGCCTTGCATTCAGTTTTGTATTTTTTATGTATAGTAGTTGGTAGTATTAAAACTCTATTTAGACAGTGTGGCCCATTCAGCACTGACGTGGTCGGTATTCAGAGGGGCCCTGTTTAAATGGTTCAATTTTGAAAGCTCAGCAATAAAATTCTAAGGCCCCGTTTACACGGGTCCGGACAAATTTTTGCACGGACAAAAACTTGCACGGTTCCACCTTGCGTTTACACGAGACCGGCGGAACTGGACGAATTTTTGAACGGCTAAGTGTGCAAGTTTCCGTGTAAACACCACTGCAATCTGTAACAGAATTTGCACGGATCCATGTAAAGACGTGGTCTAGGAACAAAATTCGTCCGTGCAAAAATTTGTCCGGACCCGTGTAAACGGGGCCTAAGTTGACGACACAAGTCGGGCTCCAGTTTAAGGGAAAAAAAACTACATCACCATTCTATAGATGCCGTGATTTTAAAATATATTTCCGGGCCCGAAAAGTTATCGGGACTTTCGAAACGGAAAGGTTCACTGAAGACAAATTGACCTAACTTTCGAAAAACGTTTTAAAATATTCGTGCTTTCGCCAAAAATGAGCTATCAAGAGCCTGATTGTATGCCGAGAGAAGACTGATCAATAAGTCATATGACTACTTTATTTAAGATCGACTAAGTTCCGATCCAGGGGCCAGTTTCTTAAAAGTCCCGGCGGTAACTTTTCGGGCCAAAGCTATTTTCTGTCTGCAATGTTCACTGTAAAGATGCATATTTGTTAGTTTTGAAGGCTAAGCAATACAATTCTAAGGCGACGAAACAATTCCGGCTAGTTGTGGGGTTAATACACCCTATAGTTTCTGATTTTAAAATTTAGCTCCGGGCTCGGAAAGTTATCGGGACTTCGAGAAATGGGCCCCTGCACACATACTGCACAAGGTGATTCAAACTTCTGAGTATGCGACTTCAATTCCAACTGTAACCATTGAAATGAAAGCTCTTTAGCAGTTCTTTCCTGTGGTACTGTTTATTATATTATCCTGTAGGTGCTTCTAACTTCTGAGTCTGCGAGTAAAACTTCAAGTGTGACTATTCAATTGAATGCTCTATAGCAGTACTTGATCAGTTCTTTTCTATAGACCCTATTCATAAATGGCGGCCGATTTATTTATTCTTTTATATTCATGCTAATCAGCCCAACTAGCCTCATTTTAGAGCAAAAATTCTTTTGAATTTTGCACATGCTAACGAGGCTAGCTGGGCTGATTAGCATGAATATAAAAGAATAATAAACCGGCCGCCATTTATGAATAGGGTCTATGGTTGCTGCTAGCCTTTCAATATCAGTTTACAAAAAATGGCACTTCAGAATTCTCAAACTCGCATTTGGGTGATAAAACGGTTGTTTATCCACCCAGTGTTGAACTCCTAATGACTGATATGTATTCCGCCCTTCCTTTTTCTTAAAAATTTATATGCGGCCAAACAAACTGTAAATTATGCATTAGTTACACTCTTCACAAACAAAAGTGGGCAATTACACCCACTAAAGAGTGTTTTATAAGCCGTAGGGCCATATTTCTTTTAACCTTTGTTGGAAAACCGCCCTTTTCATTCTCTTTCTAATCGACTGCCCGAGATTTCTATGCAGTCTGTGCTATTTTAAGCAAGAATTATTGAAAAAGCGAAAATGTTATCGGCGCGTCCATTCAATTATGGATCTAAATACAAGCCGCATAAACGCCCCGTTTGTTCAAAGAGTGGATAACTTTATTCATTGGCCCATGCATAAATCCTATTTAGCGAATAGCATATATTCATTTGTAAAAGGTTCTTTCATCAATGGACGATTCACTGATGAATAAAGTTATTTACTTCTTAAATGAACCGGGACATCAACATAGAAAGAGTCGCACTCCCCCTTCCCACTCCCCCTTCCCTCTCCCCCTTCCCTCTCCCCCTTCCCTCTCCCATTCTTGTCAGATTCCTGATGGAGAAAAGCAACCAACAACCACTTCTGATTGGTGGCAATATTCAACGGTCAGATGACGTCAAGAACAAGCTCTCAAACAAAGGTCATCAGACGGAAAGAGAAGGGAGTGAGCAACCTCGTTCCCAGAGGCTTCTCGGTTTTCAAAATGGCGGTTTGAGAGGAGAAACCCCTGGGACATAGCGATCTAAAACGACCGCTGATTGGTTTATTGATCCTGATTCTTACATCTATTCTGATTGGTTTACGTTTTTCTAAGAAAAGATGGCGGATCACGGTAGGTTCTTCGAGAAACCAAAACAATGCTATATCGAAGGTCTCCGAGACGTGAAAGTTGAACAGTTTTCCTGAGTAACTGTTAACAAAACTGCAGCTGTTCCTGACGATGCGGCTATGATCCAACAAGCGTAAGATTTAGAGATAATTCGCCGATTTTCAGGCTTTGCGTTTACGGGTGGCGAATGGTAAATAATTTCGAGATATTTTTTTCTGCGAGCCCTACACTTTTAAACTTTCAAAATACGAGGCGGAGAGAAAAGCTATATGGAAAGGCTTTACCAAATAAACCGAGACACCGAGACGTGGAGAACCGCTCAAATAACCGAGACTGCGAGACCCACAATCTTAATTTTTTGAAAGACCATTCGCCACTCACCCCCCGGTACGTGATAATTTATAGAATTTTGGAATGACTGGAATGGGGAATGCTGGACGTAATGTAATTTAATAGAGTCTAGAATACTGGCTGAACCTCGGTGTAAAAACATGTCTTGTTTTGTACCTATTTCTACTTATTGTTGTCTTGCGCTCTATTGTTTTATACAGTTTGTTTTCTTTGTTTTTCAGTTCATTTATGGTTTCATAAATAAAGCAGAGCCGACCGCCAATTGTTTACTATTCAGTTACTTATTCACTTGTGACAGCTTGACTGAAGTTAAGCTCAATTTAGTTTTTAAAACATGTCAATAAAAAACCAAACAGATATGCATTCCTCAAAATGGCAAGATTTTAGTATAACCCCCAACATTAATGGGCCATTCCATTTTATATCCGTACCCCCTCGCCCCCTCCCCTATTGAGGTATGCACTCAACATCCCCCCTAAGGAAAAAAAGATCAAAGGGCCGACAGAACACCCCCCTTAGATATAGCAGATCTTTCTGTTACCCCTTTGGGAAATTTTTGAAGATCAAAGGATGCCGACGCAAGTACCCCCCCCCCCCCCCCCCAAGGAGACCCTTATACCTCAATGGGGGGGGGGTGGGGGGGGGGGGGGTTGCGGATATTAATTTTACACATGCATGTATGTACTATTGATTTTAATTTAGGCAATCTTTTGTTCTGGCTTTTGTTTCAGTCTTTAGAACTTATTCATAATTTGTGGGATTATATGGAAATCTTACCCTCAAAATTCCCAACCACATTTTCAAGCCCAAGAACTGTTTTTAAGATTTTGCTTCTATGAAATGGCAATGTAGTTTATAGCTGGCAAATCATCCCAGGCACTCTGGATACCAGAAGTTCTCTTACAGCAGGCCTTTTGCCCTGAGGCTCTTCCTTGTGGCAAAAATATGATTCAAAAGAGGCATGTAATATCATATAGTTTATGAGAGAGATGAGAGGCACCCATGCAGGGTACATCCCAACTTATTTGGACCGATGATCTTAGGGTGTTTTTTTTGCTTAGCTTTCAAAATCATTAAAAATTCAATTTTTCTTGACAAACATTCTGCACATAACAGCTTTTGAGGCTCCAAAGTTTTCTGCACTTTTGAGAAACACATGTCAGCAGAATGCTAGTTAACATGTTTTTGCCTCTAGTCAGCTTAAGGTTTAAGAGCCGGTCTGTTTGCCTGAAAACAGTGGAGTAGAATATGTCAAGCATGAAATTAATTTTATTCCTTGTTTGAATGAGTGAATGATATGATTAATATGGCTTTGAACTATCAGGATTTCAGAATGGTAATCATTGCAAGCTATTGGGTTGATACAAATTAAAAAAACATTCTAGGATATAATCAGCTGTGAAACATTTGTTCATTCCACAATAAGAAGCTATTCTTTGAGCTGAGGCTGGGGAGAGGAAAAAGTGAAGTGCACAAAAAATGTTCCCCATGTGCCCCCTTTTCATTTTATATTTTCTACATTTCATTTTTTTACTGAAAAAAGCCTCTATGAGGGAGGGAGTTGTTGATGAATTTTGACAATTATGGCTCAGGTCTAGTGGATTTTTCTGTCTGATCAGGAAATTCTGTCACTTGTCCAACAGAGAAGGAATAGCTCCTGATTTCTTTTTTATTTGGGGGCCATCCTTGTTATAAGTATGACACATTAAGCTTCTTGGTGATGTTTTATTAACATTTTAGTTTTTAACACAACCATGGAGAACAGGGTGCTTTCTGGTCAGGCCTTTCTCTTGCAGCCCAGTCTGGCTTTGTTTAATGTGTCAGGAGCATAAGATTCCCACTGACATGGCCTTAGGGGTTGTAAGGGCTTACAAGCATCCCTGCCACATCAGACAGGGAAGCTTTGATTTAAAACAATCAGGTAATCAAGTGACCAAACCTTTCTACCTGTAAACAATGGCTAGATTTAGGAAGCCCAGTCCAGCTTCTGAAGTTGACCAAAGCTATATATTATTTTAACTTTAGAAGGGTTTGCTCATCAATTCATTCCCAGGGTAACAATTTGCCAGAGGGGATTTTCTATGCCAGTCACAGTTAGTTGACATGAACCAATATGTATACTTCATGTGCAATATCCAGGTAGGGATTGACAGGGAAGTGTGTACAAAGTCGGCAGATTTGGAATTAAAGATTTTGGCCGTTAAACGATAATTTTTTAATTGGGGGACGAGTAGCTCTGGCTCATGACTTGTTTATTTGCTGGTTTCAGAATACTGTCACATCCCCTGGTCACCATATTTAGGGCGGATGTAGCTGCATTTGGAAATGGAGTAAATGTACTTTAATTTTCAATTTTACAGTTTTATTTGATTTATTTGGTAATAAAATACACTAATCACACTGCTGTCATTTCCAACATAAACTGTACATGTTTTCCTCAGAAACAATTGTGACAAACACCTCTAACAAATATGGGAAAAATACTTTGACTTGTCTTCACTTTTCTTCTCTTTTTTTTTAGAAGATGTTAACTTGGTGGGAGATAAATTCCCGGAAATGAGTAAATAAAAAGCACTTAATTTAACATATTTTGCTGTTGTCAGTGTTTTGACTGGATCAGCAAACCATCTCTGATTAAAAGATCAAGTAAAAGTGTTTTATTGAGGGGAAGTCGGTAAATTACTTTAAAATGCCAACAAAACGGTGATACCCGCGCAAGAGCAACGGCGAAAGCATCGACGGTTAAATCGAAAAAATATAACCACAAAAACTTCATGCTATTTTGTTGCTTGCGGGCGTGATCGTGGGAAAAGAAGCCGAAAATACTATAATATAAGAAACCAAAAGTCTTTTAGCTGAGACGGTAAATTTACTCCTTTCCTTTGAAAAATCGTGCTTCCTTGAAAAAAAAAAAGTTTCGTAATCTGCGGCGTTTCGAATTTTTACCTTCATTGCCTGTGTATCATTTTTCTTGAAACAGCAAAGCAAAGAAAAACTTGACAGGTCGATAAATGGTTCCACAGAAATCCCTCCTTGACCGCCATTTTGTTTGTTTTCCTCTTGGTTTGCAATCTCGTACCCAGATCTTCTCACTCTTTTCCTTGGCCGCCATTTTGAATACATCTTCACAAATAGTGCAGATTTTGATCACGTGATCTGCTGTGTGCCAGGGTCTTCTCCCGAAGCGCCGCCATATTGAAAACCGAGAAGACCCTGGGAATGAGGTTGGGGAGTGAGTACAAGCGACCTCGATTCCGATCTGAGAATTAAGAATCAGGTAATCTCGTACCCAGATCTCACTCGTGCTTGTACTGTACTGACCGTGGGAGATCTGAGTGCGAGATTAAGAATCAGGCTTATTCTCACTCGGACGCCATTTTTTGTCGTTTTTTAGTGTTTTTCGTTTTCTTCAGCTGACGTTTTCTTTTCTTATATTTATTTCGGCTTTGTATTTTTTTTTTTTTTGTCTTCCATAGTTAAAAGGTTTTTTTTTTTGCTTTACTGTTTTTCAATATTACTCTCAGATATGATACTACTCTTTACATTCTCGTTTCTCAAAAATGAGCCTAAACGCCTCCAGAGCTCGTGTATTAGACTTGCACACAAGTCGACTGCGAAGCCCCCGAGAGCGCGACGAAGTCGCGCAAAGCGAGCGACGAAGTCGCGAGTCGACTTGTTTCGTCTGCACGAAATCGAATTTAATTTGCATATTGTTGGTGCGAAAATATTGGTTGGGCTGGTAAAATAAACAGTTCTCAAATGACTGGATAGTCTGAATTCCACAATGAATGGGGATGACCCGACTCGGAACTTTCTGGACCCAATACAACAGCCTTGACTCCTTTCTCGCGAAGAAATGATACCTAATCTTTCATCAGTGAAACCAATGGAAAAATAACGAGGCAAACTGTTTCTACAATACCTCTTTCGCCATGTTTAAAGAAATCCCGGCAGAACAAACGGCGCGATGTGGAATGTGAGACTTTCCTGAACCAATCATTAACACATCTCGACCACTAATGTCAGCTTCAACTACTTTGCGTTGATTTTCTCGAATTTCTTCAAAACCAAGCTTAGTTTATAGCTTCCTCTTCATTCATTTTCCTCGTAGTTCTTCACCTCGTGAACGCGTGAGCAAGCAAAGGATCAAGTTTCCCGGAAAGCGACGTCAGAAAACTTAGCGCTCTTTGATTGGACATCAATGCTGCCACACCCCCGACACACCGCCGACCTAAAAACAGGTCGGTAAAATATGGCGCGCTGCAGGCGAGAAAAGTCCGTTCTCCGCCCGACCACCCAAAACGAAAATACCAAAAACGGACTTTGAGAAAGTCTACTCGTGTATTTAACCTTTGTAGTTTTCCTTTATTTTTGATTGACTTCTTTCTTTTTTGAAAAGAGGTATAATCAATATAGTAAGCCAACCTGGTTCACATGGTCTTTCTTTTATTTTTCTTAAAATTACAAAGAAAATGCAGTCCTTAGTGCGCATGCTTGGACTTTGTGTTTGATTTTGACGATGTTACATTCTGTGGCTACTCCTGACGGAGACTTCTCGATATTTACAGACAGCAGTTGTTACATGTAATATGGTGTGTGTGTTCCTATTACGCTGTGCCTGTTCCTATTACGCTGTGCCTGTTCCTATTACGCTGTGCCCGTTCCTATTACGCTGTGCCTGTTCCTATTACGCTGTGCCTGTTCCTATTACGCTGTGCCTGTTCCTATTACGGTATGCCTGTTCCTAATACGGTGTGCCTGTTCCTAATACGATGTACCTGTTCCTATTACGCTGTGCCTGTTCCTATTACGCTGTGCCTGTTCCTAATACGGTGTGCCTGTTCCTATTACGCTGTGCCTGTGCCTGTTCCTATTACACTGTGCTTGTTCCTATTACGCTGTACCTGTTCCTATTACGCTGTGCCTGTTCCTAATACAGTGTGCGGCCTGTTCCTAATACGGTGTGCCTGTTCCTATTACGCTGTGCCTGTGCCTGTTCCTATTACGCTGTGCTTGTTCCTATTACGCTGTGCCTGTTCCTATTACGCTGTGCCTGTTCCTGTTACGCTGTGCCTGTTCCTAATACGCTGTGCCTGTTCCTAAAACAATGTGCCTGTTCCTATTACGCTGTGCCTGTTCCTATTACGCTGTCTGGCTTTTTGTTGTGCCTGTTCCTATTTAGAAGTGAATTTTGACCCTGATCCCACTTTATAAAAAACTTGCGAAAGTAAGCTTCTATTCTACTGTCGATGAGTTCAAAAGAAGCGGTGCTGAAGCAATTAAAGATCGGGCAGTTAAAGATCACATCACCAGCGGCACATTCAACGGATGTTTTCTGTATTAAAGTTGAAGGTAAACTGACATTCCATCGTGTGAATCTTACAAAACATTGCATGCGCAGAAGGGACTGCAGGCTACCTAAAAAGTTGCTCACAAATTTACAACCTGCCGACCTATTCTTCGTTCACTTCTGAGTGTAAAAAATCGCAAAAAGGGTACCTAGAGGTCTCGAAAGCCACAACCATACGACGACAATACTCCAAGAGCAACTTCAATTTGCGACAACTTCATAGCAATTGACCCTTGGGCACTAATCAATTGCTAACAAGAATATATTTATTATAAAATTTTCCGTTTTCTCCTGTGCCCGCCTGGAATAGCCCTTGCTAATTGCGGGCAAAACTTTTGTGAACTTATAATTCAACTTGAAATCAGAACACTTGTTGTTGTTGTTGATGGATTATTTTATTAACATGCAGCTGTTAAAGTTCATTTCTTTCTGTTTTGACCAGCGAAGGAAATTGTTATCGATCCAGTCTAGTAAGATTTAATTCATCAATCTGTTTATTGTGAGTTGTTTTATCGCTTGTTTACTTTCTATACTAGTAATAATCATGGATTAGTAAAGTGCGTTCGATCTGGGCTCGAGACCCCCACATAAAATCGAGGCGAGTGGTCAGCCAGTCCAAGATGGCGCCCAAACCCTGAAAATCGCATGACATCCAGACCGATACCCTTCCCACAATCTCCTGCGCCCAGACCGATATCCGACGAGATGAGAAAGCGTTCTCCTACCGTCGAACGCAATTATATTATCTTACGCTTTGCAATACTGTAACGATTTATGGTTATGCAAATATAGCTTGTTGCTGTTGTTGTCGGTTGATTGATTGATTGATTGATTGATTGATTGATTAATCATTTCAGATTGGACATTTCTTGTCCCAAATAAATTATCACTGCAGTATATATACCGATGGGCTGAGCCTAACAGCGTCGCTCTCTGAACAAGCTTAACTAAAGTGAAACTTAACTAAGGTGAAAGGCCGGAAGCACAATAATTAAGATTGACGACCAGGCTATTTTTCAATTTTAGCAATTCTCAAAAACAGTATTACGCGACCGTTTGCACAGTACATTTAGACCGTACAAAAGTTCACAAAAACAACTTTTTCTCCGTCTAGATTAACTAGTACGACTACTTTTCGAATAAAATACACTTGTTGCTTGTCAACAATTGCCCGAGAAACTGATTTGGAAATTAAAATTGCAAAAATACACAAACATATTTTGCATAAGGTGACGCGAGTGAAGATAGAACTATAAAATCCAAGTATTGTTTTGTTTACATAAAATCGCTTTTCAATCTATGTAATGAATGAACAAACACATAAAAATGGACAAAACAATCTTCTTTCGAAAAATTTTATTCAAATCTCTATTTGTTTATGTTTTTAAAAAGCACCATTTATAGCTCATCGAGTTCGAGCTGCCTTCGATGAAATTCAAGAAATCGATACAACTGAATTTAAGCACGTTTTAAAAACAATTCTCCAAAACTAACAAGAACACAAAGAAAAAGTCAATCACAGATTAATATCAACATAAATTCCCATCGAAAAAAACGTAATCTGTATTAGCTTTAAGTCCCTCGCTTGCTTCGAAATTCTTTTTAATAAATCTCCGCTTCTTCAGTGGTTCTGAAATCCGCGATAAAAACAAACATCTCCCCCGCATTGATAAAACGTATGAAGTTCCTCGAAGCAAGATTTTATCCCTGAAAGCTCTTCTTTTTCCACTAAAGCGGCTTCTAAGTATCCCTTAATTAGTATCCCTGTCTTGAGTAGCAAACCACGAAAAATTCAGGGAAATAACGACTTTAATTTAAACGGTTTTCTCCGCTTAGTAAACACAGCTGACGTAACATTCGGCCGTGTAACCGCGCGAAAAACAAAGCCCCGCTTTGGTTTCAAAATTGCTAAGATCCCGGATGTTGCGTGACGTCGTACGCGCATGTTTTGCGACGTCATACGCGCCCGCGAGCTAGCCCTGCCTAACGCTGGCGGCGGGCGGCACACGGACCGACGCGCCCGCGAAACCCGCGAAATCTCCGCTACTAAATTCTTCGTGATAGCTAACAATCCTTTGTTTATGAAAGCATTAACCTCGGTAAAAACTAGCAGAGAGAGGTCTGAAACGAACATAATAAAAAATGAGCCCGCGATCTTTGGTCGTTGAGTATAAATTGCTGCGCGGTGTGACGTCAAGCATCCCATAATATATTGAGTGTTCTTGTCGGTCGGTCGTCATGTCTTGGGCTGCCTTGCATGGCGAATGGCAGGGTTGTAGAACTTCTCGCTTGGAAACTCCATGCAGCACTCGCCACAGGAGATCAAAACCATCCTAGACCGTGTTGTAGACGCTGATGGAAATGTGAGTTAATTTTTAGCGCGCTTCACACTTTCGTTGAGAAGAAATTAACGGTTTTCTGCATCCCTTGTTGTTTCAGGTTTTGGATATGGCGGCCGTTCTGGAGGTAGTGACGATTTTAGAGCGCCTTCCTATCACTAAAGAGGCTCTTGAGGTGAAATTGAGAGTTTTTAAATCAGCACAAATGTTTTTATTGTTTAAACATCCCTTACTCGGCTGAAACATATTTTCCGCGGTTTTAAAACAGTTTATGAAACTTCGATGCAGAAGCCCATGTGGAAGATTAATCGTTTCGCTTCATGTTTTTAGCTTCATAAGTTATTTTAAGCATCACAAATTTAGCTTTTGAGGAAGTTGAATTTCAATTCCCGGAATCTGTGTTTATTTAAATTAGGATATTTTGTTGCGGGGAAATTTTCCCAGCCACAGAAAGAATCAAGTTAGTTTCAGAGAGACTTTTCTTGACCAAACATCGTGTTCTTGTTAGCTATCGAGTTAACAAACTTCTGTCTTATTAGTAGATTTAAGATGCAAAGTTTAAAATTGTCATTCTTTTGATCGCTAGCAAAGATATCTGCAATGAAAAGCAACTGTTTCTTTGAGATTTACTCCTTTTTTTCCGGCTTCGTGTTCTCGAGTGACAAAAGCGAAATTTACATTGTCGAATTCTTAGAAATGTACTCGCTACATGTTGACCTTTCACGCAACCTTTTTTGCTATGATTTTGGTAATCCTAAACTAAAGGATTATTGTTAAAGAAGTATAATTAATACGAAAACGTTCATGTTATACTCGTACTCGTCGTTGCATATTTTCTATGACTGAACAATTGTTGATATAATAGCCTTGTTTGTACTTTGGGCTTTGTAGAATTCATTCGGGAAGAAAAATAAATGCAAGCGACACAACGCGTACATCTGGCCAAACAAATCTTTATAAGATAATGCTAATAAAATTTAAAATGAAAAAAATAGTTTATTTTTGCTCATGAATGCAACCTTATACCGTTTTTTTTTTCGCGCTTCCTATCGCATCTTTAAGGCCATTTCGAACGATTTGTAAGCAATAAATGTCAAGCGTATTGGCACATGAATTTGTTTAACAGTTTCAAGGTACCAGTGAAGAGTTATTATTATTCGGCTTTTCCACATGTTGTTTTTCTTCACCTTGGCCGTTTTATTAAATGCAAAACCTGTTGCCGAAAGATTTAGATTGTTTTCTTGCCGCTTTTTTAGATGAAAGGAATCCTTGCAATTCTTATTTGGTCTTGTGTTCTCCTTGGTGTATTAAAAGTACGCTTAATTATCTAGACAAAAGCTATTTTTGAAAGCTATATAATTTATTTTTTTCAAGTGTACAGTAATCAGTTTTAGTGAGATCAATTTTATGCATCTAGTATAAATTCGAGTTCATAACTTTAAATTTTATGAATATCTTTTCTTGGAAGCTGCAGATTCACTATGTTGTTGTGTTGCCCATGTCTGAAACTGATCCCCTTTTATATATAGATAACCATACACAAATGTAGTTTTTGCTCCTCAATTGATGTTTAGTAAATGCATCCAGTTTTTATTTCTGTTGATCCACTTGAAAACATATAATTTTTTTTTTATTTTATTCACTTCATCCAAGTTGCCATTTTACTTCACATATCCCATTTACATTTACATTTACAATTCAAGAAATGTTTTCCAGTAAAGAATATAAACTTTGAATGTTCTTCAGACATTTTCAAACTTTTAGTTTCCAGTCATCTTCACTGCAGTTGCTGGCCATGATAGCCGGCTGTCTGGCTACCAATGACAGCCCAGAGTACCACTCATTGGCAATGATTATTAAATGTTATTTAAAAACAACAAATAGAGTACAGTTTTCAGTGAGTACTATTTAAAATAATAATGTATCAGTAACAAAATTGTTGATTGCGATTGGTCATTCGTGCACTTATTTCTTATGTAATTGCAACACTCCAAGTTGCGACCACTTTAGTTGCCATGGCGACTAGAATTTTGGAGCTGGCGACTAAATTTAAACCCAAGTCGCCAGTCCGGCAACTAAAATTTTGACTAATCGAAATTTTGAGCGACAATCATCCGAAGCCCTGACGCGTTACAAATTTTTTTAATTCACCTTGAAAAAATACTTGTTTTACGATTGAAACCAGCAGAAATTGAGTAAATGAAAACAAAACACTTCTATCCATAAAATATACCTGTGAGAAAGAACGGAGATTTATCTCTCGATCAGAATGAGACGAGCTGTGCTCGTTCCGCTTGACTGAACTTTAGCACGTGACAATGTTACCTTTGAGCGTGATACTGTACACGCAATCTCGTAAATTTCCTCCAGGAATAAAAGGAACTGCGAAAGCTTGGAAAGTTCCACCGTTAATTGATCCATAATGAATTTCAGAAACGCATCTTGTTGCAGCGAACACAAAAATACTTCATATGAAAAAGCCAGCCAATTTTGACAACAAGGGATGTATAAATAAAGCGCGTGTGTAGAGTCTAGCCGTAATTGATTCTATAAATAAAACCACAATAAAAATAAAAACAGCTACGCCGGTCCACGGCAAATAAATTTCACTTGTATGAACGAACCAGGACTTACCTTTTTACTGTTTTTCAAGATTTCTTCGATACAAAAAATCATGTCTTGGCGATTGCCTTCAAACATGAAAGATTTTTTTTTGCATTCACTTCGCATAAAAATATGTAAATAACGCCATGACATACGCATGATTTTAGTTTCATTTCTCGAAAGATTGTTGAATAAACTATACCAGTTACACTAGTGTTTTGTTTTGTGAATTACGAATTATATTAAACAATCCTGACATTTCCGTGTTTTTGTTTAGTGGCTTTGATTCTTAATATATATATCTTAAAATCCGATATTTTCGCGGGAAAAAATGGCCATTTTTCAAACAAATCTAGTGCTTCTTGCAAAAATCCTATTTAGCTAAAAATGCAAAGATAAGTTAACAGAGCACCAGCACATGACAGCAACAATGTTGCCAGGATGTCATGTTTTCTTGTTCGTTTTACAACATTTTGTTCATTGTTTAGTTTGTGAAAATACACCGCCATTTTGTCTTCAAACCATGTGGCTTCACGTGGGTAAACTGTTAGGTTTTCAAATATGGAATTTAGTGTCCAGTTTTCCACAGCAATAATGTAGGCAAACATTTGGATGCTAAAGGGTCACAACTGTTAGAAAATTTGGTTTCCTGAACTGGCAGTAAAGGCATGACATTTCTTCAATCTTGACCATTGTTTTTGGTTGATATTACCTAACAACTAGTTTGTACTGTAACTGTAATCTTGAAAATCTACGAAAGTCAAAGTTTATTGTAAAGGATTCATTGAAACTGAAGCTAATTATTACGTTAGCAAATGATATGTCAAGTTCATTATGATAAGCCACTAATACGTTGTACAGTAATCAATCATTATAATGAAAAGATTTGATTTCACTTTAAAAATTGTTTGAGAGTTAAAAATGTTTAAGTGGTTTCATGAAAAGGTTATAATAAATAGAGCTTTTTCATTCACGTGACCTTCAGTCCCGTGGGACTCAAATGACAAAGGCCATGGCAGCCATGTTGGTGTTCCTAACAAAAGAAGTTAATTAAAATTCTTTTGTACGGGAACACCAATATGGCGGCTATGACGTCAAATGAAAACGCTCTATACAGTATAAGGATATATTAATTATTAATTGAATAGTTAATTAATAATCGATAAATTAATTAATTGATTAATTAATTCTGGCAACTAAAATTTTTCACTGGCGACCAAGTCTTAAGAGTCAGTGGCCAAATGGCCACCAAGAAAAAAAGTTAACTTGGAGTGTTGAATTGGCATGAGTCATGTGGGTGTCCAATTACAAAAACTTGTGCGTGTGTCGATCAGGTGCAATTGAAGGGGTTATTTTTTGCTGTTTGAAAATATACAGTGTACAGTATTAATGTGGATGCTTGAATCAGTGTGAACAAGACTCATGAACTGAATACAAGTTTTTCTTTTTCCACAGAAAACACGATTAGGAAAAACAATCAATCTTCTTCGGAAGAAAACAGATAATGAAGAATTAGCCAAGAGGGCCAAGGGACTTGTCAAAAAATGGCAAAAGCTTGTAATTAATCACCTCGAGACTTTACGTAATACCGATTCTCCAATCAATGGAGGCAGATTGTCGTCACCACAGATAAATGGGACTATCAGAGACAGTGAAAAACCAGCATCTCCGTCAGTTGATAGAGCAGGCAAATCTAAAATCCTCGAAGGGAAAAAGAGAGGTGTTAAACGGAAACGGAACAGCTGTTCAAGCAATGAAAATTCACCAAATGTTTTCGCGAAATCAGATGACTCTGAAAGCCACCCTGGAACTCCCAATTCTGGTCAAGAAACAGTATTGGGTGGTCAGAAAAGTAGTGCAACCTCTTCACTGCCAGCTTCAAAGCCAAGTGAAGAAAACGATTGCTCATTTTCATTGCCACAGACACCCCAGGTTACAGAGAAAGAAAGTAACTTATCATTGTCACAGGAGTCCCAGTCACATACATCTCAGAGTGTGGATAAAGAACAATTACCATTAGCATCACAGATAATTGACTCACAAAGCTCCGAAAATAACAGTGTTCTTTCTGTAGATTCTGGAATTGGTTCACAGCTAAGTGTCTGCAAAGAAGAATGTAACAATGAAATCAAGTCAACTGCTAATGAATCTGAATTAAATGACTGCCAGCCAAAGAACACAGATGCATGCATTTCACAGGACTCTCAAAATGATTTGATTGACACTAGGTGGAATTCTGAATCACCTACAAAAGACAGGCCCAATGAATCACGCACTGAGTCAAAGATTAATATTGATGCTTGTGATGCAGAGGTGAAACTCTCACAAGAAACCCTGGTAGAACAAGAAACTCTAGCGTCACCAACACCTACAGAATTAATATTAGATATTAATGTCGAAGCAAATGGTGTAACTGGTCGTTATGGTGATGACGGCACATGGTATGACTGGACTGAGGTGATGCCTACTAGTGACGGCATGTTGCAAGTCCTGCCTTACGTGATTCTTGAGTAGAATTTATTATTTCTGTACTTGCCATAATGATTGTGCTACAAAGAGCTGCATTATGTAACAATTTTGCTTGTGACAGTGCTTAATGAATGAATGTCTTTAGGGCTCAGTTTCTTCATTTATGAACTTTTCCAGTTGTGTACTTAGGTTTTGTGATATTCTTTTACTGCCCAGTATGGAATTTAGAAGTACATGTACCCTTCCCAAACCCTTTTACTTCTAAAGTCAATAATGGAGACATAAAGTGTACGTAGTTCTAACTTCTGAGTCTGTCGACAAAAACCTATGGTGTGGCCATTCAAATGAAACCTCTTCGGCAGTACTTTTGTATGATACCATTTGTTCTAACTTCTGAGTCTGTCGACAAAAACCTATGGTGTGGCCATTCAAATGAAACCTCTTCGGCAGTACTTTTGTATGATACCATTTGTTCTAACTTCTGAGTCTGTCGACAAAAACCTATGGTGTGGCCATTCAAATGAAACCTCTTCGGCAGTACTTTTGTATAATACCATTTGTTTTTCGTTTTACAAAATGAAATTTGGGATTTTTCTTGAATTTTGATTTTTGGCATCCTTGGGAGAAAAGGTTTAACTATAACTCAAAAGGGCAATGGGAAGATAGTAGTGAACTTGTCAATGATGTTATTCTTTAGTGAAAAAGAACTTAATTGATGGAATTATACAGGAACTTGTCTAAACTAAAATGGCACCTTGCGGCAAACTTCGTTCTCGAATACATGGCTGTTGCATTGTTTTCTTTTGTAAGAAATTTGTGGAATGGATTGTATTGTAAACATTGTACATAATTCAATTGTCTATATTGTTACATGAAAGAGTAAATTTGTTTGATAATTGATACAGTGTACCATTATGGATGTGTAATAAAAACATCACAGTTCAATGGTTCATGCAGTAATTACCTTATTTAGGTAGAGGTCATGCCTAAGTCTACATGGCTGGTGGGATTGTTTGTGCAGAGACATAGGTGCGAACACGACTCCACCTTCCCACACAGCATTGACATTTCGATCAGCCAGTAGAAACTAGAAGTATGAGTAGTCCATCCAGCTCATTTCTCACAGAGACAGTTGAGCAAGAAAAACGCCTTCTATTATGTGCAGAGGAAAATGTTGTTTCCCCTCGATGGAGTTACATATGTATGTTTGCTCTTGTGCATTCACCCGCTGGACAACCGCTGAGAGAAATGAAGGACTACTTGTAGCATTGGCTGGTGAGATGTGAAAAGTAATTTTAAAAACAACTTTTCAAAGGCCAACAGTACAGCACTGTACAGTTCTATCACCAGAACTTATAAAGATAAAAGGATTATTCATAAAAGCATGAATGTTAAGTCATGAGCACTAAAAATAGCTTTATTGCTGATCTATATTTACAACTTCACAACAAAGAAAATTAGAAGATGCCCTATTAAATTGGCAAGTTAACAGAAAAAGAATCTTGACACCGTGGGTAAAAATGATTGCTATACAATCAGTACAAACAGAAAACTACTGGTATCCTGTACTTTGAAATAACCTAGAAACCTTATCAAAACAGTTTCGGTTGATAGTAAAAGGTGCTTATTACATACGCACTTGTCAAGTGAATGCCTTCTGAAACAGAAACCTTGTCTTTTGTTGATTAACCCCATCCCCCTCTCCCATGGGGCAGCAACTCCCCTATAAAAGTCACAGGAATGACTGTTAGAAATTCTGAAAAGAACCCCAAGAAGGTACATGGTAATGCCTTCTATTATGGGTGTGGCTACAGTTTATTTTTACCCCTAAGAGGGGCCAAATTAAAATATAAAATTTACAATTTTAAAGAAAGCGCAAGTCCCTTATGAAGGTACTAAAGCTAAATTACTGTAAATCCCTAAGAGGCATGACAAGCATCCCTGTTTTTGTATAATTATGTTATCTTCAGGTTAAACTTCACTGGCTAGTGAAACATGGTTAGCAGCTCATATAGTTAAATGTAGGCCTGAACAACCTGAGAAGCTGCAGGTGGTACTCTGGTAGTGTAGGAGTCTGTTACGGTAGGCTTTGTAAACCTAAGCATAGCTAAAGTTGAGGGAGGGGATTTATAATTATTTTAGACTTTCTTTTTTACCCTTAGGATTCATTGAAAATAAAATTCTCAGTGTCGACATTACATTTTATGTCTTAATAAGGTGTCTGACTGCCTGTAGGGCCCTCTTATCTATCCCTTCAAGTGCCTTATCATCCAAACAGAAAACAAATTACATTTCCATATACCTAATTGTCTATATCTCATTTTGGTCTTGTCTGACAATCAACTGTACAGGAGTGCCCCAACCCCTGGTACATTTTGGAAGGAGATAGAGCGATAAGTACCGACTGTTTTGTTTTCAAGGAAGGTGTCTTCCTACAGCAATAAAGTGTATTCATTGTACATGTTTTTTTTTTGGTTACAAATAAGAATAATATAAAACTATTTTAGTGCCTGGGGTGGTTAGTCACAGAAATACGGTGAAGAATAAATGAAATAATGGTTAGAATAGAAGTGGTAAAAAAAAATAGACAATTCTTGGTTTGCACTTACATCATATCAAAATTCAGAAGCATTAAAAAACAGATTTCGATTCCAAAATGTTTATGGAATTGTAGAGAGTTTAAAACAAAAAATCTGGGCCAAATTTTGAAGGGCAAGAGTATTTCATTCAAGAGATCTAGGTGAATGAGTATTTTAGACATTTTTAGTAAAAGTGTACGGGGGTGTACCACTTATGGGCACCAACATGGCAGCCAAAACTTCAAAGTCTTAATTACGCCAAAAATCTCAAAATATTGGATTTTTACTGTAATTTTCACAAAATGCTGGTTCAATTTTGTTTATTTCACGGCTTATCTGAAATAGCGTGACAAATTGTGTGACACATTTAAAACCTTTACAAATTGGAAGCAAAACATCATTAAAACCTGAAACTCTTTGGGGAGGATTGTAACTCTGGACTATCCACATACAATGTTAGAAACAGCTTTGTATGATGTATAGTTTAGATTTCTGAAAATTTATGACGTCATTTAATGCAAACCAAGAATAAAACGTGTGTATTTAGGCTTAGCCCTTCTTCAGTGGATATTTTGATCATTACAAAATGTACCAAGCCTTCAAAGTTTTTTAATAGTGCTGTCTATAGCATGTGTGCACCCGAACCTTGATAGAACCCAAAGTCAGAATTGAGGCCACTTGGTTTGTTAATGAGACACAGCTCTTGTCATTTCCTTTGCTTGTTTCTGCCACAGCTCAATTCCAACTTCGATTCTATGGTGGTTTGCATGCGTGTGTGCTACAGACAGCAGTGTTAAAAAACTTTGATGCCAAGGCACATTTTGTATGGAACAAGGAGGAGGCACATTGTTGGAAGAAAGGCTAAGCCCAAAAACGTGTTTCTTTTTATTTGGCTTCATTTTGCCACTTCTATTTTACCTAATTTTATTCTTCATGTGTATTATCAAGTGCCACGTGGCCAATGAACTTTTTAGTTCCAATTATTAACAGAAATGCAGTACTTGTTATTAAAAGAAAACATTCAATTTTTTTTTTGGTTTATAATATAGTCATGTAATAAATTCTCCACTATAAAGGGCAGTGAAGGGTCTTTAATATGGCTCTTGGAAAATATTAGTCAAACAGCCCCAGGGGGTGGGGACTCCCATATAAAAATGACGGGGATGCTCGTCCTACCTTTTAGGGGTCAAAATTTGTAGATTGGTACCACTTAGGGTACTAAATGACTACCATTAGAATTATCGCGGTACCTTTTAGGGCATGAGCCAAAAAAATGTGACAATATGACATGTTGTTTTCGAATTGGTACCTCTTAGGGGTAAAAATTATTTTGCGCCACGCCCATCAAACAAGATTCTGGTACCTTTTATGGTGTATTTCGTAAATTTCCGACAAGGTCCCCCGTCAATTTTATATGGGAGTCCCCCCCCCCCCCCCCCCCCCCCCGCTCTCCCGGACTTGCAGCCTTGTTTTTCAGTGGTTCTCTACGTCTCGGAATCCTATTTTTTCGGTAAAGCCATCTTCAGTCTTGCTGTCTGCCAGGTCTCAAATTTACCATTGCATGCTTCCAAGAAATATCAATACCCTGTCCCCCTAAGTAAGGTCATTGGAAATTCAGAGGGGAGAAGGGGGGTGGGGTTCTCTAATGCCAAACTTTGTATTAAATGGAAAGCATGAAACTGAAATGGAATTTCCAGAGGGGTTTGTGAGGGAGGGAGGGGGGGGGGGGAGGAGGGAGGGGGGGAGGGGGGAGGAGGTTGAACCAAAAAACTTTCCATGGAGGTGATATGGATATTTTTTGAAACAACACATTCACCACCCCTATTATTATCACTTACAGATCTATTTACAACTGGATTATTAATTAATTTTCAGTGTTAAAATTATTTTTGCAATCTTGATTGAGCACTTTTTAATTTACTCATTTTAGTATGTGTTTTTTTTTTTACAGTCAAAATACTCAGCGCATTCCTCTTATTATTTGGGAATGACTTTCATTAATCAGGAACGGATTGCATTATTGAAACCAAAATTCAGGATTTAAATTGATTATTGGAATCTTCCAACGGTAGCCTCATTCGAAATAACGAATGCCAATTGGTTTGTTATTGACATCAGGCGAATGTTCACATGCAAAGCAGGCAACAGTTGGCAGCTTAACACATCTGACCTATTTCTGTTCATTCAACAAAAATTCATCACTGAGTATTTTTTTGACATACATGTAAAGAAGCTCTGTATTTACAAAACTCTGAAGAAGAATTCTTAAAATGCTAGTGTGCTGGTACTGAAAGAAATTTTCTCCGAAAGGGAAGAAAATTTCCTATGAAGTCCAAGCGGCTGAATTCTCTGAAACCAACAGCGACCAACGGTTGCGTATTTCGCTGTGAACTTTTGACCAATGTCAGTAAATAAACCAATCAACATTTGTAATTTCTACCTTTGGAAGATTCCAATAATCAATTTAAAACCTGAATTTTGATTTCAATAATGCAATCCATTCCTGATTAATGAAAGTCATTCCCAAATAATAAGCGGAACCCGCTGAGTATTTTGACTGTAATGCTTTTATTGACTATCATACAAAAACATTATTGGTTTATTATTTGTTTATAATATGACTAGTAGGCAACAATAATTATTTTACTCTGTTCTAAAGCCGGTTGAATTTAAGAGGGAGTGAATTGAAGAAACCTTCAAGCCCCTGAATAAACAACATCTTATTTCTTCTGAAATCCAAACAGCAAACCTTTTGCCGTGAGAAGAAAGGCAATATTGTTTCAAAATCAGAAACCCATAAGTGGGTTGAAACATGTAACGCGCATTCACAGCTTCCGAATATTCATTTTTTGCTTAGTACCATATTTGGAAACCCCTCGGTCCCTAGAGATTAGAAGCAAGTTGTTCAAGCGAATTGATTGGTTAATATTTTTATCTTGATTTTCCAAATATGGCTGTAACAACTTTTTTTAGCAAATTCAATAATCGGAAGCTTGTTTTGAAGCGTACAAGAGACAGTTGCACGTTTCAACCCACTTATGGGTTTCTGTCAAAATTTAACATGTATCATTTGTTATCATTTATTATTATTTTGTTCCCTGCATGCAGGGACCCCCTTTCCACAATATACCTAATACACAATTAACTCTTTTTATAAAGTGCTAGATCTTTGTTAGTCCATAGTTAGTTAATAAAGCCCAATGGTTATGAAACCTGAGAAATGTGTTTGTTTGATGTTTTTGTTATCATTTTTTGGCCTTGACTGTGCACAACCACAATAGATGTTGAACTTTTTTTTTTAACAACTGACCAATAGAAATGTTGCTAATAAGTTATTCAGTCAGCGTGTAATCGAAAAACAAAAGGTGTACACTGTCAAGTACAGTTCAACATAAATTGTAGCTCCTTTGTTATCGCCATTGAAGTCTGCAACGTTTCATAACTATAGTTCCTTTGATTTACTGTGATTAGTCATACTTATTTAACCAACTGGAGGTATCCAGATGAATTAATAAATCAACCCAACTTTGGGAAACAAAAAGACAACTTGTTCTTTCCATGTAGTAAACCGATCTACAAATAATGAAGATCTGTGGTCCAAACCATCTTCTTTTGAAGCGGCATCTTGGTCCTAGAAATAAGAATTCATTTGCTCAATTTTAGATGCACTGTCTGATTGTGTAGTGTATCATTATACATGCACTGTAAAATAAAGTTTTAAATAAAAGTTTAAACATTAATTTATTTATACATATAAGTTCTCAAAATTAGCCTCACAGGGAACAGCCTGTACAGAAATAACGCACAAGTATAGATTATGGCTGGAGGAAATGTTAAATTTTTTTTATTTCACTCAACGTTTATACTCATTGATTTAACAGGTAACATTACATGTTATTTACACATTATTAGTGGAGTTTTACATACCTTTGATTTTTTTATTTATGTTTATGCAAATGAATCAGCATCGTCTGATAAAACTAAGCTCTGCAAAACAACAGAATAACCCAGCAGCAATCAGTATCTAATTTCCCCTTACAATACCAGTACATTGTAACACAGGAAAGTGTCGAGAATAAACTAAGCAATCAGTATTAATTTTGCTCCTGATGGCTTCATACAGTGCAATCACTATGTGTGTGTGATTCTCTTGGAAGATTAAGATTTTTGTCTTAGCTAAATTATTGACGCATTTTTTATGCTCTGTTAACCTATTTCAAAATCAAAGTACCTTAATTTCCTTATTTAATTAACTGAGGCGACACCCTTCTTCCTCATAACCCACTGCCTTGCGTGATATACATAACCACTTGCCACCCTTCCCTGCCTCACGTAATGTAAGTGATTCCAAAGTCCAAGGCCCAAAGTCCTTATAAACTTATCAATGCCACAAGAGCTTATACAACAAATAAGATGATATCACCTGTATTTGCTTTAAATAAATCCTTTACCATAAATTATTTACTTGAAAGAGCGCCAACTTGAAATAAGCGCTATCTCAGAATAAGTGCCGCACATGACAGCAAAAATGTTAAATAGCGCCATACTTCAATAATGTGGTGCTTATTCAAAGCACTTGTGTTCAGTAGTGGCACTTAGGTACAAACAAAGGGAGTTGAGGGTTTAAATGTCAAATACAATAATAAAATTTGTGTCACACAAACCTCATTGAGAGTCAAAGAACCGCCCGTCTGTAGCTTACTGGGAGTGTCGCCAAATGGATCAGCACCCAAAATTCCTTTGTCTGCAAATGGATCACTGATGTCATCAAAAGGATCCTCAGATGAAAAAGCAGCAAATGAATCAGACATGTCAGTGTGAAATGGATCCCCACTGCCAAATGCAGTCTCAACTTTCGCTGGAGTAAATGCTGCAAATAAGTCCTCGTTTCCAAATGCCACTGGAAATGGTTCTGAGGATGGATTTGTGCTTGCAAATGGATCTACTAGATTGTCATTTAAGGCCTTGCTATTTGCTGGTTTTTGCGGGAAATCAAAGTCTGTGAAAAAACTGTCACTGAATGGGTCTTTACTTTTCTCTTTAGGAGGCACTTCTGGTACGCTTAGCCATGACGCTGTCCAGTCAGAATTGTCTTGTCCGACCATACCCTCGCTGTCACCAAACTGATTATCAAACAAGTCTGAACCAAAAGGATCTGGAAGCGTTCCATTCCTCTTTGAAGAATCTTCTCCCAATCTTTCATTTAAATCCACCCTTGGTGGAGGGGGTGGTGGTGCTTTCTTAGCACTGCCTTTCTTGCCTTGACGTGGAGAGTTTGATGTTGGAGACCCTGTGGACAAGTGTTGGCCCATAGGAGATATTCCTGTTGAAACCGTCGAACTGGAGCTTGATGGCCTGGCTGGGAGAGGAGGTGCTGAGACAGCAGGGCGTGGTGGAAGAGGGGGTGGGGCAGTTGGAGAAATAGGCCGTTGTGATAATGACAACGTTGGCTCTAGAATCTGGAGCTCTGATGGTCTTTCCCCATTCATTGGTTCTTCTTCTTTGTCCGAGTTATTTTCGATAATGGACACAGGAACCTCATCTTCTGCTTCATTTACGGTTTCATCAGTATCTTCCATATCAACAGTTTCTTTAATGTTCTTATCAGATGGTACATCATTTGATACAATTTTCTTTGCCCCTGTGGAATCTTCATCTGGACTACTGATTTCAGACTCAGAACTGTTAGCAGTCTCCTCTGGAGCAACTTTGACAGGGTCTATTTCGGGTGGTGGAAAGTTAATCTTGAACTCTTCAAATGGATCTTTGGATGATACAGGAAGCTCTTTGTGTTCTCTGCTAGACAAGTCAACACCTGCAATACTTACTGAAAACTTTGAAGATGATGAATTTGTAAATGCTGAATCATAAAACTGAGAAGGATTATCAGGAACTGTTAACTGGGGCACAGATTCTGCATTATCCTCAGCAGCACTGGGCTTATCACTAGCTGACTCTGTTATTGACGATGTGAAAGCATCAAAAGGTTGCGTGTCAAACTGTGAGTCGTTGCCATCTGCCGTCTTCCCACTAAAGGCATCATCCCATGTGAAGGCATTCTGAACCTGATCTGAAGATTCTTTATCTGTGGCAGGAACTCCTCCAAAAGCATCATCCCAGGAAACAGATGCTGTAGATGCTGCAGCTTTACTTGAATCAGTTTTTGCCTTAATGTCTACATCATCTGAAGCAAAACTTTCTGCCCATGAGAACTGCACCTCTGATGCGGTGGCATTCTGTGTGGCATCTGTTTTGGGTTCATTTTCTGTCTCTCCAAATGCATTGTCCCATGAGAAACTTGCAGCATTCTTTGTTACATCTGTTTTGGATAAATTTTCTGTCTCTCCAAATGCATTGTCCCATGTGAAACCTGCAGCATTCTGTGTTACATCTGTTTTGGATTCATTTTCTGTCTCTCCAAATGCATTGTCCCATGTGAAACCTGCAGCATTCTGTGTTACATCTGTTTTGGATTCATTTTCTGTCTCTCCAAATGCATTGTCCCGTGCAAAACTCGCGGTTGAGTTAACAACAGACTGACTTTTCTCCTCAACAGGTTCTTCATCTGCAGCACCTTTCTTGTCATCAGCACTGACATCGGTGTTGTGCTGTGATGGAGTAAATGGCTCTGAAGAAAAAGCTGCTTCAAAACTGGTTTCTGATGCAAAACCCTCAGCATCCTCAGTGACACCTCCTTTATCTTGAGGTCCTACTGAAGGTGCAAAAGAATCACTTGACGGCAAATCATCTTTTGCTTGGTTGTCGCCATCACTGGTCTTGACTTCAAAGTCACCAAATGCTGTATCAAATGCTGCAAAAGACTCTGTGAAGAATCCTTTACCAGCAACTGGTTGAGTTCTTTCATTCTTGTCTGTGGATGATGCAAATGGGTCAGGGTTGCCGGCAGATGTCTCTTGAACTGTTGTTAACTCAACGTTTTTGTTTTCTTCAGATTTTTCTTCATACCCAGGCTGTGATGGAAAAGAAACTGGGAAATCTCTTGGTTTTTGTGTTTGGTCATCACTTGTATCGTCAAATGAGGTAGTAAATCCTGGTTGAACTCCTTCAGTGGTCGCTGTTTGGTTTACGAGAGAACCACTGCGTGAGTGTGCACTGCGAGTCTCTGATGATACTGACGATACCGAACCAGTTCTAAGCATCGATACATCGGCTGACGAAGCTACTGACACTGTGTCTGCCATTCCTGATTCACTGGGTACTGTATCGAAAACAGAAGAACCGAAGAATGACATGTCTGCATTGTTGTCGTGATTTGGGAATGGTGAGTCTGGAATAGATGCCTGGGACACTTGATCTGGCTCCTGCAAAGATAATATTTGATAACAGAAGGAGGTAAATTCTTTGGGAGATAAAACAGTCCAGAAGGGGGTCAACCAAACATGACACCCTTACCAAACCAAGACGCCAGATGCAAAGCCTAAATTACGTACCTTCTCAAAACTCTGTGATTGGTTCAACAGTGTTGTCGAATTGGCGGAATCTTCAGTTGTTGCCTTCTCTTTCTCCTCCACATCTCCTCTGTTATTTTCTCTGTTCTGAGATGATGGTGTAGCTGGAAGAGGGGGACTAGTGGGAACCTAAATACAACATAATCATATACATCAAGTTAACAACAAAATTAATCTGATTTTGCCACCATTACATACACTTCTCATTGCTATTTAAGTTTCGTCGTGGTAATAACAGCTTGTGGATTTAGCAACTGTTAAGAGTAAAGCCTACATGTCAACATTTGTTCATCAATAAATGTTGCAAGGCCGGGCTGTTCAACATATTTTGTTGAACAGTGTATCATGCCATGTTGAACATTGCATGTTGAACGAAAATAGTGACAGGCTGCAATCTGTTCAACAAGTTGCAACTTGTTGTTGTTGTTGTTACTAGTTGAACGACGTCAGTCAATGTATTGTTTTAAAATGTTGAATGTATTTTCTACTCATTCAACAAGTTGCAAAATCATTCAACTTTTGTTGAGTAACAAAGTTTGAATGATGTGGAACTGTGTATCCGTTGCTTAAAGTTTGTGGGCTGAGGTTGTAAAATTAGATTACATCAGAACAATCAGTAATTTAACAGGAGCAGATCGAGACAGATGTCTCTTTAAGGTAGACAGTTAGAGCTCACAGGTCCCAAGGGTGTGCAGCTTAGAGAGAGGTCGCTGTATACAAAGTCAGGATTAGAAATTTTTAACAACAGGATCATTAATTTTATTACTTTTTAAAATGGATGTAAGTAGATATGACAGAGCGTCTGACAGGATGCGGTGCCAGTGGTTTCGCATAATTCTCTAACATCTGCATCCTCCGTATCTTCAGAGCATTTTCCGCATAAAACTGAAAAATTTCCCCAATATTAGCAATGAAGCAGCTGCTTGCTCTTCCTCATAAAAGCTAAAGAGATTGATTATTCTGAAGCAGTTTTTTCCCCAAACATTGATGAAAACATGCCACTTTGTTCAATCTCTTTGGCTATTATATTTGTTAACATGTATGTTGGAAAAGCCCAATAATCACTAGAAATACGTGTCTCGCAGAACCTCACGAAGCTCGGGGGAGGGTGCACCGCGAGTCGAAACTCTCGAGTTGCGTATGAGGTTTTTCGCCATTCCACTTCGTCTTCTTTGCAACCAAAGACGTTGGTAAAAGGTCCTTTCGATGGTTCGCGTACCGTTTACCGTCCGCCATCTTTGTTTACCATGCTCCTATATAGGCTTACATGAAGTAGTACCACATTGTTGCCAGGCAACTGCAGGACACCATCAAGTATATATTATATATAAATATATTTTTCGCTCGAATTCGCGCGGCTTAGCTCCCGAGGCACAAATTTATTAACCTCACTTCGCGAGTAATAAATTGTTTAAATTTCCACACAATATACCCTAAAATTTCATAATCTGCATTATATGTTCTAAAATTCCTGTATTATTTTTTATTTTTTTCTGCACCCTATCAAATGGCCTGTTATGATTAGTAATTTTTATGGATGAAAATATTGAGGAATACAGATTAGTATTTTTTTTAATAAAATTAGCTACAGAATTTTTATGAAATGTAAATCGTTACAAGTAAGTAAGTAAATATTAAGTAAATATTACTTATTATTATTATTTTGTAATTATTTTAAATGGATGTAAGTAGGTAGGATCATTGATTCTTTATGGAGACATAAATAATTGGATATTTAGGATTTAGTAATTTTTTTGGCAGATGTTAGCAGTAAGGTGAAGAGCCTTCTGGTGAAAACACATTTTATTGTTATTATTATTTATAAATAATTTATCATTTTTTATCTTATTTTTTATGGCCTGTCATCCCCCCCCCCCCCCCCCCCCCCCCCAGTGGTCAGGGTTCAAATGTTTTATTATAAAAAAGACCACAGCATTGTGTGCAAAAATAATTTTCTTACTTTATAATGGGGATCTTTTCTTGCGGGAGGTTTTATTGGCTCAGCATATTCATGATCAAGCTGAGGGCTAGGTTTGGCTTGGTTTTTATTTCCATTTTTATATGGCACCTAAAATCAAGACAAATTAAAAGTAAGAATATAGTCTTAACTATAATCTTTGGATGAAAATAATTTAGACTAACTAAATTAAACCCTGGTCAAGGAACACTTGACCATTTTGTAGTCAGTTTCAAAAGTACTTGAAATTTGCCAATACGACTGGAAAAGTGAAAATCAACCAACTTATATCTTTATCCCCCCTCCCCAGCCTGTACTGGGGGAAGGGGGTAGGAATTTACTCCAGATTTAAAACAAAATCTGTACATATTCCCAAATGTTTGTACATGTAGATGATACATACCTCATAGATTCCATCGTTATTTTGAGGGCTACTGGGCTGTGGACCTGGAAACAAAAATGGTAACAATTAAAACAGACTTGGTATAAGCTAGGTCATTATATCTGTTTTCAGACTACTGCCACTGTAATGTACAGACACCTTCAGAACCATTCTAGAACATCAGGTAAACTATCAATTAGGTTACTTAAATGTATGCTCTAATGATGGCTATAAAAGTACCATGAACAAGAATTAACAAATAACAATAATCCGGCAAATTTTTAGCCCAATTTGATGCAATACTAAATGGTTCTATTTTTTTCACATTATTAACCCTTCAACTCCCAAAAGTGCCCTAAATAAACATATTCAAGAAAAAAAATCCAAATTTCATTTTGTGACATATTTTGAAAAACAAATGGTACAGTGCAAAAGTACTGCTGAAGAGGTTTCATTTAAATGGTCACACCATAGGATTTCAGCAACAGACTCAAAAGTTATTAAAAATGGTACCATGCAAAAGTACTGCTGAAGAGGTTTCATTTGAATGGTCACACCATAGGATTTCATCAACAGACTCAAAAGTTAGAACAAATGGTACCATGCAAAAGTACTGCTGAAGAGGTTTCATTTGAATGGTCACACCATGGGATTTCGTTCACAGACTTAAAAGTTAGAACTACATTACATGTCTCCATAATTGACTATGGGAGGGAAAGGGTCAAACTACTTTTTTCTTTTCATAAGACAAAAAAACAGAATAATTACATTACAGTAACTAGTATTTGAGTACCATGACTTACATTGTATTAAACACTTATTAATAATGACTGCATGATCCCAAAGGAAACAGTGAATTTTGATTCCTAAGAATCTTGATGTTTCCCGAGACGATAGACATGATTCACTGTTTCCTGAGGGATCAGTCATAAAGTGATTTGTTATATAGCAACACAAAAACACAAGACAACACAGTTTGAAAAAACACGCTGAACACTCAAGGTAAACATCAATCGCATCATAATCATGCCACCTTTTGTCACGGTATCATCACGTGCACTAGCGGGCAACAGTTGCCTGCTTATGGACGTTTGGCGGGAAACAGTTTGTTTGTTAGATGTCATGTGACCATGAATCAACCACTGAACGCATACTGTTATTTCATAGCTATTACATTTATTATTGATGGGGTTAACAATAATCATAAAAAAAGACTGAATCACAGTTATTTACCATTTGAAACCTGAGCCGAATTATTGGGAACCTGTGGTGCCTTTTGCGCCTTCTTTGATAATCCAGCTTCTTGTCGCAGTTTAAATACAACTTGGAACAGTTCATACAAGGTGCCAGTTACATTTCCAGCCTGTTGAGTCAATTCATAAATTAATCAAGTTAAAAACAACTTACACATGGCTATTGGTGAATGATACAAAACCTAACAAACTGGGGTGTTAGCTTGTGATGGACTAAAGGAGGGTACAGCAGTACTGTATTTCCTTAAATAATACATGTAGTTGGGATTGATTATATATTTTTTTGTTTTCATAATGGAGTGATTAATAACAATTGTTAATTATTAATAACCCCTTTATGAAGCTGTAAAACATTTATTATTCAAGGGGGGAGGGGGGCAGGGGTGTAGGTAAGAAAAAACTTAGCAGGCTCATTAACAAGCCCAGCCAGCTGTGACCAGTATGAGCATGTGCAAATCATAGGACATTTTATAAAGGAAATAGCAAACTTGCTCCTTGTGCATTGTTGAGTTATATAAGCACTTGGGAATTTAAAAATAAAAACACCTTCAGTTGTGTTTTTAATCCTTTAACTCCCTAGAGTGCCAAATATAAAAGTTCAAGAAAAATCCCAAATTTCATTTTTGTAGAATATTTTGAAAAACAAATGGTACCATGAAAAAGTAGTGCTGAAGAGGTTTCATTTTAATGGTCACACCATAGGATTTCGTGCACAGACTCAAAAGTTAGAACAAATGGTACCATGCAAAAGTACTGCTGAAGAGGTTTCATTTGAATGGTCACACCATAGGATTTCATCCACAGACTCAAAAGTTAGAACAAATGGTACCATGCAAAAGTACTGCTGAAGAGGTTTCATTTGAATGGTCACACCATAGGATTTCATCCACAGACTTGAAAGTTAGAACTACATTACATATGTCTCCATAACTGACTCTTGGGAATAAAGGGTTAAAATCCTGGCATGCTTTTATCACTCAACAGTGTACTTGGTCACGTTTACTACTATTCCCTTTAAAATAATGTCAACTCCCATTAAAATGGACACCCAAAGGACAGCCATGACCACCATTAACATTTGGCATCCGTAATACAGAATCTGCAAAAGCGGCAGTTATTTTCAGTAAATGTTTTTTTTTTATCACAACTCCCATCAGGGTGTCCTACATGTATATGGCGAAGTGTCTGCAAGGTAGGAGTCAATTGTATTGTGGCATTTTGTTCAGTTTCTCCCATTTCCTGTCATCTAACAAAATCATGGCTTGACCTTAACTTTTGTTATCAGTAGGCTCATGGCTAGTAAAATGGTAGTTCTCACTAACCAAAGAGCTCTTTCTACTAGCCATAGAAATTTCAGTTCTAGTATCAAATCACACTTACGAAAGAAGAATGAAAATTTGAGGACAAAATTTTTAAGATTGCGGAAGGGTGTGAACAACAAGATGACATTCACTTGCGATTGAAGTGCGAGATGGGAACACTTGGATCCAGTCTCTAGCTGAGTATGGCTTCATCATGGAGCTGTACACATTTTGCTTTGTTCTTTTTTCTTTCTGCACAATTGTGTGATGCACTAAATTTATCTTTTGAAGTTGACAAAGGAATTTGCCTCCATAATTTTGGTAGTCAACATGGCTAGTAACTACGGGAATTTCACTAGCCAAAACTGAAAATCCAGTGGTATTTGGTGAGTTTACCACTGCCAATATGAAGCCCTGAAAATGAAAATTCCGACTGGTTCCTGCCCCATTCTTTTCTAAGTTGCCATCCAATTTCCTCTTAAGTTCCCGACCCTTGCGATCCTCCTCCCCCCCCCCCCCCCCCCCCCCCCCCGCCTCAACCTATACTCCACACAGTGGTATATATACTTACAGGTTTTTCAGATTTAATGGCATACAGCTTATGTCCAGTGGTGCACGCTTGACTGCAAACATAACCAAATATTCTCTTGTCTTCTGGGTCGTGAGTGATGAATGATATCTTATTGATGGGATGCTCATGTTGAACTTTCTGAAGAACACAATTATTACCATAACATAAAACAAGGAAACAGTTAACACATCAAAATCAAATTCTCAGAACATAAATTGCTTCAATTTGCTTTAAAATACAATAATTTCAGGTACAATCTCTACACCCATCCCCCCCCCCCCCCCCCCCCCCCCCCCCCCCCCCCTCCAGCAAATTCATGGTTGTCTCTGCATAGCCCGGGGGGCATTTGACAAAGTTTTGTATGGGGATGCTCCGCCCCGAGGTCCAAACCCTTACCTTTTCATATACTGTTTTTGACAGAAAAGGTATCCCTTTCATATACCTTTCATTGAAAATGGTACCCCTTTCATGCATCTGTTTTATATATTTTGAAAGGCCCTTTTTATGATACTTAAATGGCAGTTTTCCCTACCTTTTTTGCTTCAACTCGTGTTTTCGCTTCCCTTTCCTATTCTTCATGAAATCCCTACCCTTTTATATACTTCAACTTGTGAAATCCCGACCCTTTCATATACCTCCAGCCTAAAAAAGGTACCCCTTTCGGGTGGAGCATCCTCGTATAGCCCATTGTAGGGAGTACCCCCCTCCCCTCCCCCGCCGGGCTGCATAGTGATCAACAGGATTGCAGGTTTTGCAGTATCTACAAACAATACTTTAGCAAAGCTTTTGGCCAAAAAGGGGATCACAGAATACAAGTTGTAGGTAAAATCCAGTCTCAGGTTAGATCAGTATTTAATCTTGGTTTAATGTGTACCCAGTATTTTTAGGAAAGCTAACCCTAACCTCAACACAAAGCTAACTTTAACACATAGCTAACTGTAGCTACACTGTAAGTCTAACACAAAGCTAACCAACGCAGCACTGGCAGCATGTATCTTTGTTCTAGGAGTAATGGTTAGCTTTGTGCTAGGGTTAGGGTTAGCTTACCTAGATTAAATACTGGGTACACATTTAACCTACAACCATGGACAAAATAGCTTGGGGCACTTAAGAAAATACTACACAATGACAAACGTTTTTGAAGAGAGAAACTATCATTCTATTTCCTGGTCCCCCCTCCCCCCAAAATAAAGTTGAGACACTGTGGCTTGGTTATATGCATAAAACTCAACACTGTATTGGGGGTGGGGAAGGGGGAGGTAACGACAAAGACAACTTGTGGGGGGAAAGGTGAAGTGTCCCAAGACTTCTGACCAAGATTGTAGATTGAATACTGATCTAACCTGAGACTGGATATTTTACCTGCAACAATTACACTTTTTGAAGAAATTCAAGGAAAATTCAGCCTGATGCTTACCTGACTTTTCTCATCCACTATTCTGATCCCTTTTAAAGTGACATACATTACAATTTTCTGTTTGTGCTCGCCACTTTCTTTGTGCGATTTTAATGCTTGAGCCTGGATTCCAAGAAGTATTTAGAAAAAAAGGTAGGACAAAAGGGAAATTATTTTAATTTAAAACAATATTGTTAAATGACATATATTATTTGAGTATGGTATCATTTTACCATAATATAAGACAAAAAAACATGAATAAAGTGAAGTTTGGAACCAAGGCAAAATTAGAAGGATTTGTATGGATTTGTATTTGCCATTTTTTTTTTTGCCCTGCCACATAATGAAATTCTTACAATTAATGAAATCGTAGTGTTTTTTGAGACGACTAACGTGAAAAAAAATTCTAGACTCCAATCAGAGACGTAGTAGTTTGGGAAATCCTTAATACTTTAACTTTTATTTGTTAAATCAAACCTTAGCAAGAGTGAAGACAGTGAAGCATTGTTTTTATATTTCATACTTTCGAACTTCTGACTTTGATGCCAATGTGCAAGGATGTCAAAATTTCCTTACCGAAAATGTGTTTGGTTGCTGAAAATTTATTACGTGACATTGCTACTTATAAATCCACACTCAATCAAATTGAAACACGCGGTAATAAGAACAATTTTTAGTTGAATCCTTTTGAATGTTGTAAAAGGTGCCGTTATTTTCAATTGCATCATGGCCAAACTCCAAAGTTAGAAAGTTTTTAAAGTGAAATAATACAGATTTTATTCCAGACAGTACACAAACAATGTCAAAAACCACCAAACCGTAAATATTTAATTAGCACACTTGCAGATATCAGATTACATACAATGCGCATAAAAGTAAAGTGAACAGGCGGGGGATGTCAAGGCAGGCAAAAAAAATCTTCAAATGAAAATCGGCGCATCTGAAGTGTCATTATAAAAGCTTTTATTTCTGTTTTTATTTCTTAATCCGCTGATTTTTTTCCTGCTTTCAGTCCCAATAATTTTTAGCTGCTGAAAACCTTGCAGTAGCCGGCAATATCGCTGGTCACCAGTGCTTTTTGACAACCCTGCTTTAACCCGTAATATTTTTCATTGGGGACAACTGATTTGTGGAAAGGAATAGTAGATAAAGAAGCAAGGTAGGAGCAGTAGAAAATGTCACAAAACCAGTTCAGTAAATTTCACCTGCCATTTTATTATCCACTTGGCAGTTCATCATTATTTTTGCCTGCCAAACCTAAAATTTGGCCTGCCATTTGGCAGGCCGCTATTTCGAGCCATGAGTCATCAGACTGCACCCCCAATTAATTGCAATAAGATGCTGATTTTTGGCAAGCCGGCATTTTCGTCATGTCCCTTCCAAATATCTAATCAAATTCCATAATTTCACAAATTTAGTTTTTGTGACATCATCACTTTAGTACTCTATTACTCGACAGCATTCTGGTGCACAAATATGCATCAAAATGAGTGCAAATATTAGTGATAATAAATATTTATGTAGCACCATTTCTGTCACCATCCAATTACAATCTTCTGACCATGTGCTAGGAAAAACACTTTCAAAAACTAAGATTTATGAGAAGATGTTGTATAAACAATTAATTCCATGAAATGTTGTGTAATATGACTGGGCATTTTTACTCCTCAATTTTTTAGTTTTTCTTGCCTTTTGACTTGTAAAAATACTCACCCCTATTACACAACTTTTATCTTTTGTTAGTGTGCTAAACATCAAAAAAAGAAATAATCCCAAATTTTATTTTGTAAAATATTGAAAAACAAATTGTACCACGCAAAAGTACTGCCAAAGGGGTTTCATTTGAATGGTCACACCATAGGATTTCGTCCACAGACTTAAAAGTTAGAAGTACACTACATGTTGTATTGTAGTTCTTTATTTATTTTTATATTGAACTTGTAATCCATCCTGGACAGGATTTTGCAAGTTATAGATGTAGATGTAGAGAGAAGGCAATGGAAAAAGAAACATTTCATTGGGATGTCATTGTTTGCTGTCAGTATTCTAACCACACAAAAATATTTTGATCAGCTGATTAAGTATTTGTTAAATACCTCATCTCATGTTTAATAATAACATTAATGGTAGTTTTGCTATTAAGATCTCATTAGCAGTATGATCTACCTTTAATTTCTTGATTGCCTCAGCGCACATGGAATCCCCTCTGGCACGCTCAACATCCGCGGTTCCAACAATCTGTTGAGCAAATAAAGAACCACTCTTTGACAAATTTGCGCCTGGGAAATGTACATTACAACGGCATGTGGTCCTATGTTTACACATTATTATTGTTTTACAAAAGGTCTATTTGCTGTTCTACTAAAATATTTCCCAGAAAAGACACTTTGGAAGATATTTCGATTCTTAATAGCAAACATAGGGAGGAAAGGCTTAATTTCTAAATTTGAGATAAAAATCAAGGAAATGTTGAAAGATCTACGAAGGACCAAACCTTGCACTTGAACTTCACGCCATCTCCGCGAAATCGCTGATCGTTTATCGAAGCTTCCTTTCCTAAACATATAACGAAATAACCAGCTGTTAAATAGACAATTGCATCAAAACACCTTGCACCGTTTATGAAGTGGGACAATGAATAAACCAAATCAGTTTAGCACTTGAAATGAGCGCATCGGTGGTTCGAGAGGAATGCAAGACAAGACAATCCTTAGATAGAAATATTTGATAAAGAAGGTGGGAAAATGCCTCTAAAATGTACGGCAACATATTAAAACCAGCCCAAGGCTTTGTATACTAAAGTCTGAAAACCAAAGAACTTAAAAGCATGCATGAATGATGTACCTTTCGTTGATTTAGTTTTTGATGGCGCTTTTCCTTTGCCTTTCGCTGCCTTCTCTCCAGAAGACATTATTGCAGAAATGTCCTGTACAACTTAAAAAGAAAGTCCAAGAAAACTACATCACCAGGCCGGTATGAAACAACACGTGCTTGTAAGAAGGCTTCTGACCAAATAACGGAGAGAAATCGGACGAAAAACTTCTAAACACGCGCAGTATCAGATATCAATTCGGCCATTTTCTACTTCTCGCGGGTGCAAGATGATGCAATTACTGTCGGGGGAGGGGACAAAATCATACCCGGCGTCAAATTAATTCATCTGATAAACAATGTGACTTCAGTGAAGAAGCAGCTTTAAAATATATTTTGATATTTTTTTCTTCGAAGGAAGATCAATATTACACAAAGAATTACGCGCCATCAAAAAGGAGAAAAAGATGCTCGAAACCTTACCCCACACCACTAAGAATATTTTTGCGCCAACAGTAAAAGCGGTATTTCCACAAAATCCAAGATGGCGTCTGGCGGGAAGGTTGATATTTCCCAACTTCGAAACCTTGTTCGCCAATATATAGACATGCATCTGTACAAAACAGCATTATTTTGGGCAGATAAAGCCGTTTCGTTGTCTAATGGAGACATTCAAGACGTTTACTGGTTTGCTCAAACGCTATTTTTGACCGGTCAGTTTCACAGAGCAGCTAACACTTTGAAGGGAAAGGGAGTCGTCCAAACGACTCTTGCCTGTCGCTATCTGGCTGCAAAGTGCCATGCGGAACTCAAACAATGGCAAGAGGCGCTGGAGATCCTTGAAATGGAGCAGAAGGAGTCGGGAGACAAGGATCTTCCAACAGAGGTGTGTTTTGTTGGAAGACCCAAGAAACTTGAAAGTGCGGTTTGCTTGCTGAAAGGCATGGTCTATGAGGCGATGGACAACCGAAGTTTGGCAACAGAATGTTACAAAGACGCCCTCAGAAGTGACGTGCATTGTTTTGAAGCCTTTGATCTGCTTGTTTCTCATCATATGCTTACTGGCAAGGAGGAAAGAGAGCTTTTGATTTCTCTTCCTTTCTCAGAGCAGTGTATGGCAGAAGAAGTAGATCTCCTCAAATTCTTGTATGAGAGCAAGACAAAGAAGTATAACAAACCAATTGATCCCAAGCTTCCACCCGGTCTGGAAAGTCTCAATGATAACCTGGATATTGTTACTGGGATGGCTGAGCGACACTTTTACAACTGCAGTTACAATCTTTCATATAAGATGACCTCAGCTGTCCTCCGTTCAGATCCTTACCACGAAGCCTGCTTACCCATCCATATCACATGCCTTGTGGAATTGAAGAAAACTAACGAACTGTTCTACCTAGGACACAAGTTAGTTGACAATTACCCACAGAAGGCTGTAGCTTGGTATGCTGTTGGCTGCTATTACTATGTCATTGAAAAGTATGAGCAAGCACGCAGGTATTTCAGCAAAGCTACAAGCCTGGAACGTGTTTATGGCCCAGCATGGCTTGCATTTGGTCATGCCTTTGCAGCCGAAGGTGAACATGACCAAGCAATGGCAGCGTACTTTACTGCTTCCAAGCTGATGCCACGCTGCCACTTGCCACTTCTCTACATTGGCCTTGAATATGGCAAGACCAATAATGCTAAACTGGCAGAGAGATTCTTTCTTCAGGCATTACTTCTTTCTCCAGATGATCCATTTGTAAAACAAGAAATGGGTGTGATTGCCTTCCAAAATGGAGATTACATCTCAGCTGAAAAGTACTTCAAGGAAGCGCTACAAAAAGCACAGATCAGCAGCGGGGAAGCCCTGTCTGAAACCTGGGAAACTCTGCTCAGTAACCTGGGCCATGCTTGCCGCAAACTGGAGAGATACCAGGAAGCATTGCGGTACCATAAACAGGCACTGATTCTAGTTCCAAACAAAGCGTCCACTTTCTCTGCCCTTGGATTTGTGTACAGTCTTCTCGGAAATCATCATGAAGCTATTGGCTACTTTCACAAGGCAGTAGGTATTCAGCGAGAAGACACATTTAGCGTTCACATGTTGGGAGAAACTCTTGAACAGCTCACCTTGGAGGTTGGCATGGAAGTGAAAGAGGACAATGAAATGAGCATGGAAATGGATGAGAGATCAGACGAAGAAAGTGACTAAATCATAACATAGTAACTGTGACCAGTCAGCTTGGGGAAAATGGGGGCCTTGTTTCCCCCTGGGATCCTCTCCCTCTTCTGCTCCCCTTCTCCATATGTAGATTTAAATCATTATATAGTAACTGTTACTTGTCAGCTAGTAGGGGGAAATGTGGGGCATTGTTTCTCCCTGGGATCCCCTCCCTCCTCTGCTCCCCTTCCTTCTCCTAATGCAGATAAATCAAGCTTGCGTGATATCGCCTAATTTTAGCCGATTTGGCCTACGGCTTCTAAGGCTAAGAATTAGGCGATATCATGCGCGCTTTCGCGCTATAATAGTTAAATATAGGTTCTGTTACTAGTCAGCTAGGAGGGGAAAATTGGGGACTTTGTTTCCCCCCTGAGTTTCCCTCCCTCTTCCTGCTCCCCTTCCTTCTCCCTATATGTAGATAAATCATAAATATATGTTGTGGTTCAAATTTTTCTTTGGTTTAAAATTTTTTAAACCAGTTCAATTTTTGTTTTCTTTTGTATCACATTATGATAATGAATCTGAGACAAAGGAAAATCAAAATCAAACTGGTTTGAAAATTTTTAAACCAAAGAAAAATTTAAACCACAACATATATATCAATAATTATTGCTACTAGTCAGCTAGGAGGAGGAAATGGGTGGAGGGCTTTGTTTCTCTCTGGGATCCTCTCCCTCCTCTGCTCCCCTTCCTTCTCCCTGTGCAGATAAATCATAACATAGTAACTGTTACTAGTCAGCTAGGAGGGGGAAATGGGGGACTTTGTTTCCCCCTGGGAATCCCCCCCTTCTGCTCCCCTTCCTTCTCCCTTTACAGATAAATCATAATATAGTAACTGTTACTAGTCAGCTAGGAGGGGGAAATGGAGGACTTTGTTTCCCCCCTGGGTTTCCCTCCCCCTTCCTGCTCCCTATGTAGATAAATCATAAAATATATATCAATAATTATTGCTACTAGTCAGCTAAGAGGAGGAAATGGGTGGAGGGCTTTGTTTCTCCCTGGGATCCACTCCCTCTTCTGCTCCTCTTCCTTCTCCCTATGCAGATAAATCATAACATAGTAACTGTTACTTGTCAGCTAGGAGTGGGAAATGGGTGACTTTGTTTCCCCCTGGGAACCCCTCCCTCCTCTGCTCCCCTTCCTTCTCCCTATGCAGATAAATCATAATATAGTAACTGTTACTAGTCAGCTAGGAGGGGGAAATGGGGGACTTTGTTTCCCCCCTGGGTTTCTCTCCCTCTTCCTGCTCCCCTTCCTTCTCCCTATGTAGATAAATCATAAATATATATATCAATAATAATTGCTACTTGTTAGCTAAGAGGAGGAAATAGATGAAGGGCTTTGTTTCTTCCTGAAATCCCCTCCCTCTTCTGCTCCCCTTCCTTCACTCTAAGAAGAAGTTTGCCTGAAAAAACAGTGCCATTTTTTCATATTCCATACTAAATATTCTGTCCAAAAAGTTTGTTAAGACATTTGTTTCACCAAAATTACATTCAATGAAAAAAAGTGAATTTTAAGATCAGAGACACTGAGAGAAGATGGTGATCAAGTTCAACATTATCTGGGCATTAAGAGGAGAAAGATAACATTAGTTTAGCCATAGTTAATAGAACAAACTGGTTATGAAGCTTAACAAATTTCAAAAAGAGTGTACAAAGCTGCTTTGTTTTATGTTGAACGAACCATGACCGTGCACATTGTTTTGTTTAACGTGTGAGCCCAAATGTTTCTACTGGTCAGTTGCACATATGCATTTCAATACCTTTTGTGTTTTGTGCACGGTCAAGGCAAATGAACAAAAGAAATGGAGAACAAAAACATATAACAAAGGACTGACTGAGTTTCATAACCAGTTTACATGTATTCTATTAACTATGGTTTAGCTAGCTACAGCTGTAAGTTGAAATATGGGTGTTTGTTTGTGGGGTCTGGAGGCTATAAATTGAGCATTGTTAGAGGTAACCTGTAATATTAGGCATTTTTTATCATTATTTTTCTGAGGGATACCTCATCAGGTTTGACACTTTAACTCCTAGAGTCAATTATTATGGAGTCATGTAGATATTGGGGGTTTGAATTATCAAGAGTCTACTATAATTATATTTCTTAAACAAGATGTTATCGCATGAAACACATCTTTTCTGACATACAATTTTTTATTTCATTAGGTATGAGTAAATCTCCTTAGCCAATGTTTTGCGCAATGTCATTTGTGTCTTACAGCTTTCAACAGTAAAGCCAGTCTACTGCTGTCTCTTATAGAGTAAAGTTTAATTTCAACATCATTGCAAATTAATGAATTACAATGTTGTTATAGACAGCAGGGGTTCATTATCTTATTTGTTAATGTAATATAATTATTCTATAGGCCCAGATTTTGATACACAGTGAAACACTGCATCTAACATTGCACACAAAATTGTGTGTTGTCTAAGTGTGCACAGTGTTGCATGGTGTGTTTCACCCTTAAATCTAAGTGCATGTTATATATGACTTTTCGAATTGTGCATTTGGCAATGTGTTTTAAAATTGTATCAATGCGTGTTTCAGAATTGTATCAAATAAAAGGGGTGTTTCTTGGTGTTGCAGAAACTATTGTTGGTTAGCTTTTGTGTTGTGGTGTGGGTATTGTTTACTTTCTTTTGAATCTTTTGTTTTACGTCATTTGGTGATCGCAACACCAAGAAACTGCCAATAAAAGGGACTTATTGCAAGTTAATCAAAATTATAACTTTCCTTGCTGATTTTCAAACAGTTTTTATTCATTTGAGTAGGTAACAAGCAAAGTACACACTGCAACACATGTAAATAGGCTTCAACATATCACTAATAAAAGAAAGTAAACCTAAAAAAGTGGTGTCAAAACATTTAACCTGATTCCCTGATCACCTCTTAAGTCTACTGATGAGACACAACAAGTGGACATTACGTGGGGTTACAGAGACCACGGGAAATGGCATTTCCTGTAGGTTTATTTACCTTGGGTATCCAAACACCCTAGGTTTTTACCACAATAAATGTGGTCACACATACTGGATGTATTTTCCTGTGGTAAAAAGGTCATTTGCTGCGGTAATAGTGTACCATGTAACCACACCCATTATTTCTCCGATACTCAGGATAATGTTTTTCAAGTTGTTAATCAGCTTTTAGCCAACCACTTTCAGCTGGTTGTGGAATAAGAAGTTCCTAGAAGTGCTAGAAGTTTCCGAATACAAATAATTTTACAGAACAAATAACAAAGTTCAACCTAGTTTCTCAAAGCTACAATTAACATTTTTTTGGTAAAGAAAGTGAATATTTAGTTAACATGTAAGTAAACATTACTACTTGTGGTTGTTAGCATTGTATAACTGGTTGACAAAGTATTTACCACTTCTCTACCAGCATCAAATATCAAATCAAAATGTGTTTCCTTTTCTGTATGGATGGAATCCTAATGTAGGACTTAACAAAAATTAAAGCTACTTGGATCTTGGGTTACTAATCCCAACATTTTTTCTTTTTGTGATATGACAGGGGCAGATCCAGGGGAGGGGTTTAGGGAGTTGCAACCACCCCCCTCCCCCTCTCCCTCTCCCTCTTCCCTCCCCCTCTTTCCTCTTCCCCTCTTCCCTCTTTGAGCAGAATTTGATTTTTAATTTGTTTGACTCTTCTTGTCTCTCGCCTGTGGTTCATAAAAATAATAGAATAAAATTGTTTTATACATAGTTGTTTTACTTACACCAATTGACTGATTAATCATGCATTATTAATTTTTGTTTTAAGGTAGACTCCAGATTTTATATCTTGACTTCACAAATGCTTTTTGAGTTTCGGAAATGCTGGAAGTGGTGTTTTAGAGGGTAAAATCAGAAGCGTAGAAGCTCACCCCTGTGTGATTATACTCATCACCTTTTTCAACATCATGTGCATCATTGTCAAAATTATCATTGACTTAATTGTCATCATCAACATCATCAACATCATCATCATCATTAGCCTGTTCCTAGCTCTCAAGTGGGGACAAGTGAAGATAACGTGCACAGGGACTCGGGGTGGCAGACCCTTTTCCCATTTTTATTTTTTATTTTTGCTCATTTCCCTTTTTTTTAATCACTCATACCCACTATCTGAGAACCTGGAACACTGGCTTTGTCATCATCATCAGAATCACATGTTTTGGTTTTCTTTAAACTAACCTACAAGCTTTGTATTAAGCTTCCATTAGCAGCCACTAAAGTATATTTCTTTTATACATTTTGTTCACTTGATATTCCTCACAATTCTTCTGCAGTGTGCAGTTTTCATCTCTAGCATTGCATTCTCCAGCTCAGACGTAAGATGAATCAAGTTGACAGGATCAGTTTGCAAAACATCTGCAGACTTCTTTTCTCCTTCCTTTGTATGCAATCTCATTATCACCACAGGATTTGTTTGATGCTGCAGTGATCTACTGGCCAACTCTACATCGAATCTCCACTCGAGGTCATGATAATGAGGAATTCCCAAACTCATTTCCCCAAGTATGCTTCTAATCTCCTTGCGATTGGCCAAATACATCTTCAACAATGCACTGATCACTTCTTCAGAGAATCCCAGCGTCATAACAGAATCCTGAAAGTCTATTTCGCCAATCATCAAACGTGAACTTTCCGTCAAAACATGCTGCAAGCCGCTGATTCCATTTTTGATTGTGTTCACTTCAACTCCAAGCTTTTGGGCAGCGGTTTGGAAGAGCTTCGGGTTTGATGAGCCTTTTAGAATGGAATCCAGTGAAATTCTAGCAAACTCTTGGACTACATCGATGTCTAAAGATGTCAGGAACTTCAAGTGTTCCTTCTGCTCTTCAGAAAGAATCAAAAGCATATTAAATTGAGCAAAAAAGCCGAGCAAATAATTGTTTTACTACAGCAAGGAGTTTTGTCAGTGCAGAAGAAAACGAAAATTCCTGGGTACTAGACTTAGCAGCCGCGCTTTCACTAAACCAAAATGGCGGCCTGACTTGTACGATTCTGGCTTCGTTTTGGGTCATTTTACAAAGCTTTATCTGATTTTGCATTAAGCAATGGCCTCTGCAAATACGTTATTAGAAGCGCTAGAAAATCTCTCCATCGAAGCAAGAGAACTTTATCTCAGTTCAGAAGTGCCAAAACTTGAAAAAGCTCCGAGCCCATTGGAATTTTTGAGAGATTGGGTTAACCCCAATGTTCCTGTAATAATCAAGAACGCTTTCAACGATTGGCCAGCGCGTGAGAAATGGAATAACGATTATTTAAGAAAGAAAATCGGCCACAGGACAGTAACCGTTGCCGTGACACCAAATGGATACGCTGATGCAGTTGTGGGGGAGAAATTCGTCATGCCTGAGGAACGGGAAATGAAGTTTTCAGAATTCCTGGATAATCTGGAAGGAAATATCCAAGATCGGGGAATATTTTACGTTCAGAAACAAAACTCTAATTTAACTGACGAGTTTAAAGAATTATGCGATGAAGCAGCTTCCGAAATTTCGTGGGCAACAGAAGCTTTTGGCAAAAATCCTGACGCGGTGAACTTTTGGATGGGTGACAAAAGAGCCATCACCTCGATGCATAAAGACCATTATGAAAATTTATACTGCGTGATCTCAGGTAGCAAAACATTTACATTGCTACCACCAAGTGATCTTCCACTGATTCCATATGAACTTTACACTCCAGCTAGATTCAAAGCAACAGACAGTGGAGATTTTGAAATAGTTGATGAAAGCAGTGAGAATCTTACAGGAGTCTTGCCCTTAGTCAAAGTTCCTTGGATTGCAATTGATCCACTAAATCCAGATCTCAAAAGGTATCCTAAATATGCAAAAGCTAACCCTGTGACGTGCACAGTGAATGCAGGCGAGATGCTCTATTTACCCTCTTTATGGTTTCATCATGTAAAACAATCTCATGGATGTATTGCCATAAATTTTTGGTACGACATGGAATATGACATCAAGTACAATTATTTTAAATTTGTTGAGAGTGTGACTGACTTTGTCAACAAGCAATCAGTTAATTGAATTTATTTAAAGGCCCAGTATCACCTATTGGGCTTTGTGGTCGTTTGTTTTTGTTTTCAAATGACGAGCTCGCTCGTGATTGGCTCTTTCGGGAATTTCAACTCCGTTAAATTCAATCGTCGAGGCATTGGGCGCGCAATACATTTTGGGTGATACTTGGCCTTTAACATGTGTAATGTTTCTTGCAACATTGCACCACATGTTTGTGTGTGTTGCGTGACATCGTTCAATGGCGGTTACAAAAGAAATATGGGTTAACATAAATAACTTGGCTGCAATTTGCTCTGAATACTAAGTTTATCCTATATGTTCAATAAAAGTTTAGATGAAATGTTAAATGAGTCTTGTGTGTTATTTTTTGCCCGTTCTGAGCCGTTTAAGGTGTCATTTCGCGCAAAATGACACCTTAAATGGCGATCCCTTTTTCAAAAATATTCTGTAACTTTTCACTGCAATTGAATATGGGAAATCGCTGACACGTTTTTTTTAGCGCTTTGTGTCCGGAAACCTGAGAACAAATCAAATTAGCAAAATACAATAATCGCTTTGAGTTATAGTATTAATTTTAAAGCTGATTCGGACGTTCGAATTTAGACGTCGTAAAAAATTCAACACTTCATTTTATTACCAAATGGTTTCCATATTTAGATAGCCAGCTCTATAAGCTTTAATTTGATATCTGGGTTTAGGTATATATATTAAGCGTAATCTTAAGACGCTAGAGGTGTTATACTGGAGACACCCCCAAAGGTACACGGTAACCTTAAAATGATCTCATAGGGTAGGGTATCTGATAGGGTAGGGTATCTCATAGGGTAGGTAAAATTGTTACTTCAGTATTTAAAGTGAGTACTGAAATACCCAGTTAAGTGATCGTTTATTATTACATTAATAGTCATTTGTTTTAGTTTGAATACTTTCTGGCTGTATGGTAAGTGTGTAAACCAATAATCTACTTTTTTGTCTTTTCTTTACACACAGAAAAGGGAAGCAATTTGTGATTTTGGTACATACAAAAGGGTACCATTTTGACAAAACTTACGACACAAAAGGTTTCCGGGTTTGAACCTCAGGGCAAAGTTTCCCTGTATAAAATGAGATGCATTGAGTATCATCACAAAGTAAAAGGATGAAATAGAATTAAGACCTTAAAGAACACTGTCCTGCCAAAATAGCAAAATTTTGCTTAGCATATTTCCACGTTGTATCGCCAAATGCCACCAAATATACAACTTACTTGGATAAAAAGATTCTATAGAGCAAAACAGAAGCAGTAGTTTGGAGATAAAGTGCAGGATTGCAAGGATTGAAGTGGATTACAGTTCATGAAATTTGAGTTTATCAGTTCACAGGCGGTCAAGAAATCAAACTTGACATTCTTGTAAAATTTTGACTTTTCTAGCCATTATTTTGTCTGTTTAGTTCATATTTCTTTGCTTCTATCACTTTTGGCGATGGTTTCTTCCAATTTCAAGATAATACACCTTATTCCAAAATGGCGGCCATTTTATTATTCCTTTATATGCATGTTAATTAGCCCTCTTGGCCTCATTTTCGCTTGAAAATTCTTTTGTATTTTGCACACGTTGACGAGGCCAAGAGGGCTAATTTACATGGATGTAAAAGAATAATAAAATGGCCGCCATTTTGGAATAAGGTGTATAAAGTAAGCTTAAAACAAGCTCCTGGCCATAATTATGAAAACACAATATTTTAGCCAGGACAGTGTCCCTTCACACACTGTAAACGTACTGCAATTTTGTTGTGTGTAATGTTGCACAGTGTGTGACTTAATGGGAAAATTGAATAATATTTTTCTTTCTTTTTTCCTTTCCTTTCCTTTCCTTTTTTTTTTTTTGAACTGAACATTGTGATCTTTCGCTTTTGGAGTCCTTCGATTTTCAAGTGACAAGCTCTCGAAAATTAACCGATCTGCGGACTTCAAATGGATTTTTAAAGACAGCACGTTGAATGTTGTTTTTAAATGTGTGAAGTTTCGCTACTTTATAATCTGGAATTTAATGAAGTTTACAACCTTTATCGCGACTCTGAAGGGAAAGCTGTGGTGATATCGATATTGGTCATTTACTGCGGTGACCCCGCTAAAGATCATACTTATGTCGCCAATGGATCCATTTCTCGAGTGAAAAAATATCCTTCAGAACCTTTTTTCTATACACGGAATAAATACCTTACAAATGCCCTCGAGCCATACTCAAAACCTCATTAATTTTTAGTGAAGAATCTTTTATTTAGAGCTTTTAATAGCCTTTGATTGCTATTGTTTTCATAAATTTCTATAAAAAACCTTTATAATCCTGTGTGGTGTGGGGAGCAGGGATGGCGCAGTGGTGAGAGCACTCGTCTCCCACCAATAATGTGGCCCGGCCCGGCGTCATATGTGGGTGTGATTTGATTTTGATTTTATGTTATTATCCATAGTTAACTGATTACCCATGATGCGCCGTATTTTCGAAAGGGCGTATTTCCCGACCAGACCAACACTCAGAGTCTAAATACCTTATTACATGAAATTTTCGCGACATGTTTATGTCGCGATTTTGAGGTGCGCATACTGTATTTCGCTATTTCGCGACACTTAAATTTAGCGATTTTGCGAAAATTTCGTAATTTGAATCACTTTAATTTCGCGTTTTTGAGTGAGACAACGATTTATTTCCTTGGCAATGTTATTTAACATGTGCTTGAATTACATAAAACGACTTTATCAAAGGTCAGCAATAACGTCAAAATTAACAAAAACGCAACGGCGCGACTATATGTCACAGTAACAACAAAGCAGTTCATGCTTGTACATGAATTATTGGTCTTGACCAATTATTGACTACATTTATTGACCACAATATTTAATTAATGGCGACAATATCCATTTACGTTAAAAATTCCTTCCTACAGACTCCGAAGAAAAAATGATGCCGTTTGGTAACATAATGCCGTTTAGAAACATATACAAGTCTCACGAGTCATTTGTGTAAATGTCTTGATATGGATCAACAGAATAGTTAAAAATATTACTGTAAACGATTCAATGGTAATAAACTCATTCTTTCTTGATTATTGACATAATGTGAGTGACTTAATTTTCGCGTCATGTTATGTTCGCGACACTTATTGTTCGCGTCACTTTAATTTCGCGATTTTTTTTAAATCGCGAAATTAACGTGTCGCGAAAATTTCATGTAATAAGGGATAACTGAGGAGGAAGGTGCTCCCTTTGCTACGATACCTGCATGTAGACCTTTACGTGGCACGTAGAGTGGCAGTTCCGTCTCCAATGGCGATGTTGAGGCCCGTTTACATATCATTGCGATTTTTTATGCGATTGTTGTCGCGCTCTCCAATGCAACTTTTGTCGCAAGTGTAAACTAGCGGCGATTTCTGTGCGATTCGGTACGATATTTGCTGCGATTTGCTGCCTCCCAAAAATCGCCGTCAAGTTGCATCGGGTTTCGAACATGTTCGAAACCTCTGCGACTTCGCGCGACAAATCGCGCCCTAATCGCATTGAAATTGCCGCTAGTTCCAAACGCGATTTGAAGATGCAACTTGCGCGCGACAAAAATTGCAACGAAATGTGCGACAAAAATTGCACAAAAAATCGCCTGTGTAAACGAGCCTGTAAAGAACCAATGAGGAAGTAATAAAACCGTGGCTGTGTGACCACCCTTAGTATTATACATATGTCCTAGGTGGAGTAGGGGAGATGAGTAACGGTGCAATGGACTGATAGCGGCTGCCTAAGGGCCTTCACGAGATAACGTCCGATCTCATTCTCATGAGTGTATGTAAAGCGCCATGAGACGCATGTGATATGTGCGATATGCAAATCATTCCATTTTATTTTGTTTTCTTAAAGGGACACTAGGGGCACTGTCCCGCCTAAACAGCAAAATTTCGCTTGGCTTATTTCCACGTTATATCGCCAAATGCCACCAAATATACACCTTAGTTGGATAAAAAGATTCTATAGAGCAAAACAAAAGTAGAATTTTGGAGATAAATTGCAGGATTGCAAGGATTGAAGTGGATTACAGTTCATGAAATTTGATTTATTGACCGCCAGTCAATAAATCAAACTTGCCATTCTTGTGAAATTTTGACTTTTCTAGCCGTTATATTTTGTCTGTTTAGTTCATATTTCCTTGCCTCTATCGTTTTTAGCGATGGTTTCTTCCAATTTCAAGATAATAAAGTAAGCTTAAAGCAAGCTCAGGGCCATAATCATGAAAACACGACATTTCAGCCGCGACAGTATCCCTTTCATAGGTGACCGCCTCGTTCCCGGGGCCTTCTCCAAAATGGTGGTGCGCAGGATCAGGAAGGCCCTGTTAAAGGAAAGTACTCCATGAAAACACTCTTCCTCTTGTTTGATATTTTACATGACACAACACATGATAAAATACCTTCGTTGCTTTAGAACAAGGCTTTCCAGATTGCAGGAAAGAAATACGGCTGCCAAACGCTGGAAATAACATCCAAAAACGACATATCATACAATGATGCGAGGCTGCATGCTAGGAGATATGAAATTTCTCTTCTCGCATTCAATCAAGTTGAATGCGAGAAGAGAATCTCCGCCCAGCCATTTATTATCTTCTATTTCTGGTCTGAATTTTACTCAGTCAATTTTAGTCAATGCTGCGTTCCTCCGTCGTACAAAGCAATGATTGCCGTCTTTCATCCCGTTTGTTTTATCTTTCCTCAGTAAGCGGCTTCCATATCCTTGCGCTGGTGTTTCGCCTCTCAATTCTTCGCTTCTTTAAAGATTACTTACTGCAAAATTCCTGGACACTATACATTCAGTAGAACACTGTCGGATTTTGAATTAATCCACCTATCTGTTTCCTATCTCAAAACGACGAAAATGTTTGTTTTTCTTTTCGACTTTTTGTTTTACTTCAATTCATTCAATGGGTTCATAATTACATAAATTGCTAGAATTTAGAACAATATAAGCTTACTGAGCCTGGAAATAGCTGGCTGAAAACCGTCGAAACTCCGTCCGCCATTAATAACTTCGCAAAGCTCAAGTCTGCCATTATTTTAGAAAGCACTCTCAAGTAAGGGTTATTGACCAGGAGCGAGGGGATATGTGATATATTCCCCTCGTGGCGTACCCGAGGGCGTAGCCAGAGGGAACGCCACGAGGGGAATATATCACATATCCCCGAGGGACAGGTCAATAACATGCTTATTTTTCACCTTGTGAGGTTTTCTAAAACAACTTACTACTTACTTTGGCCCTTTGCTCCTCCCGGAGCATAGGCCACCAACAATAACTCGCCAGTCTCCTCTGTCCTGTGCTATCCCTTCAAGTTGTTTCCATGTGTGTCCAGTCCTCTTAATGTCCTTTTCAAGCTCTCGCCGACAAAGAAACTATTAATTTTTCGGAGAGTAACATTTCGTTCAATTCAAATGCAAAAAAAGCATGATTCCACAAGGCCGCATAGGGATCACGGCACATGACGAAGCGAGACGGTAAACATGTTTTGCTTTTGCCAAATTTGCATTGAGCACGTTGCTTCGTTATGAGTAGAAGAATGGAGAGAGAGAAGAAAATGTATGAACAGTACTCGTGGTCTCGCCATGGCCCAACTGCCCGCCTTCATCTTTCGAAGATCAATGGAGTGGATGTCGGTGTGTTTTCCAGGGGAAACCGGCGGAAACATATTCAGGTTCAAGCGTAAAACGAGGCGTCATACATTATTGAAGACCCGAAACCTGAATCGAGGTACGCCGGATACCATCGAATAATGTTATTTACATTTCGCTTTTTGGTCGCGACCGGCAAGTTAATTTCGTAGGAATAAGATTGATGAAGTTGTCTTTTTAAGTAAACAAAAAATATTGACCGATTCTAGAGTGTTTTCCTTGTTATGCCCTATTTTGTCTTCCCGTTTGTGTTATTCTATTATGATGGGAATAAGTCGAGGGGACTAAGGCGAGGGGAATATGTCGAGGGGAATATGTCGGGGAGAATATGTTGGGGGGAATATGACGAGGGGAATATGACGAGGGGAATATATAATCCTTTGTTTTGCTATTGTTATCAGCTATTGTTTTCAGCCCCGCCTCTTCCCTGTTACAATCAAAGCCGCACCCAGCTTTTCAGACACTGTACTGAACGGGGTTATGTGATATATTCCCCTGAAAAGAACAAAGAAAACTGATGAGCTAGGTGGAAAATAAGTGTGAATATCTTCTTGTATGTTTTCAAAAATATCTTCGCTGTATAGAAAGACCTAGCTCGAACCACCAAGATAAAAAGGCCTTGTCTATGAGATATCATCCTTTCCACACAACGAAGCAGCCATTTTTGTGCAGTTGATTGGATAGCGTCATATGACGTCATCTAATCGTTTTTGACCATTTGAATCAAGTAATGGCGGCAAGCCGAAGCTGAGCTTTACGTTTGAAATAACTGGTCTTCCTTTTGAAATTTGACCTTAAAATTTGGCATGAGAAGTATTCAGCACTTCTACTTTTCAGAACTGAAGAGACAGGGAAGGCAAAATTGTGATCATAGTAGCACTTTTCTGTTTGATCATCTTGTTGATACATTCATTTCACACATCCAAGAGAACATAAAGCTAAGAGAGCGAATCCCCCATACACACCCTATTCCAATGAAAATGTGTCTCAAGTTATTTTTAGAACGTACCAGTCCTCCGCGGATAGTATTATCACGCGCGTTGCGTGGATGTTTTCGTGCATTCATCCCCACTTCGACCGACATCTTTTTCTTCAGTCACTCATGCGAAACATCCATTATACTCAAAAAGTTTAAACCAGTATAATGTTTTATTTACTTTTATTATGAGTCCATCTGGTTACAAATTCATCCAAAATATATGCGTTATTGACCTAGCGTGAGGACAAGATGGCCAAGTTCTTTTTTTTTTCGTTTTTATTAACCGAGGATTTATAATATGATCAAAATAACGTTTTATCTTGCTGGAACACAGCAGGAACAATCAGAGTGCAGGATTTTCTTCACTAGCCCGCTCGCAAAGCCAGCCATAAAATAAGTATCCTCAGTATAAAACGTTAGTAAAAATGTAAAAAGGTTAAAAAGCTAAAATGACAAAAAGTAAAACTGCTTCAAAGACAGGTAAGACAAATGTTTCATTTTAAAGAAGACTGTGGAACTAATATTTCGATAATGTAATCAAAACAGTTACAATTTATCTTTGGTATGTTCAGGAACAACTTTATCATTGTAGTCGTTAAGTAATCCTTTGGACCACATCGTGTTAGCAGCTGTGGCGGGATCAACTCCAGGGTGATCACTTGCATATTTAAGAGAAGCTGCATTGTTGAGGACATCCAATCGGTTGTCTTCGCCTGTACCAGGGCGTCCTATCTCATGGGCATCACCAATTGCTTTGGCAAAGTCCTGGCCAAATTTCTGCACCATTGATATCTGCCAGAAGGCGTGACGCTTTGCATTGCGTTCACCATCATCGGCAATCTGGATTGCCATCTTGTAGGTTTCATAGTAAACCATGATTACATCATAGTATTGCGATGGATAGAGCTTTTTGCGAATGACGTCGACTTCTAATTCGGTATAGGAGAGATTCTTAAACAGCAAGTTTTCTGGGAACGACCAAAAGCCTGGAGAAAAGACAGAAGGCTCCCAATTTACAGCCTTTTGAAGTTGGTCAGCCATGATTTTCAACATCTTATTAATGTCCGCGGCGGCTGTAGCTTTCATTCCGCACGAGTTGCCTATCCGTTGGACTGTACATGTTTTGTAGATCAAAATAGCTTTTTGCGAAAGCCAGGAGGGAGGAAGCGTGTGACGTCACATAGACAATACAATATTTTTATTTCAACTCACACAAGATCTTTACAAAAAAGGAAAAAGAAAATAATTAAAAAATAAAACTAGATTATAGATATAGAAAAGAAAAACCAAAGAGTTTGGAGCATGCAAATGGCTAGAGCTAATCGAGTGGATGACCCAAAAGGAAAACTGAGTACATAGAAAAATAAGATTTAAATTACATAAATTAAGATAAAAAGTATTTCTTCATGAGCTAATAATATTAATTTAAGTATTTAATGTAGCAACGGGCACGGTGCAGATTAGTGTGAGACGCGGCATTCAAACCAGAACAACCGAGGTCAAGAAAGACAAAACGCTAGGCTAATATCGTTGTTGTCCGCCGCTAATTTGATCGTGAGTGTGTGAGCTTTGTTGTTGCTTTTATCAGTTTGTATAAACTGTTAAACTGTTATGTTTGCGTAATTGTGTATTCTTGTTGAATTTGTGTCGCGGGCGGCTTAGTGGCGTGACCGCCATCTTCTGTTCGGGACCAGCAAGGTCAACATAAATCAGTCAAGTTTTTTCTCTAAAATACGCAACGAATAGTCTTCAGGATAGGAGGTCATATTCACAATATTGATTTTCAATATTGATTTTCAATGTTGATTTCCAATGTTGATTTTCAATGTTGATTTCAATATTGATTTCCAATGTTGATTTTCAATATTGATTTCCAATGTTGATTTCCAATGTTGATTTTCAATATTGATTTTCAATGTTGATTTCCAATGTTGATTTTCAATATTGATTTTCAATGTTGATTTCCAATGTTGATTTTCAATATTGATTTTCAATGTTGATTTCCAATGTTGATTTTCAATATTGATTTTCAATGTTGATTTCCAATGTTGATTTTCAATGTTGATTTTCTATGTTGATTTTTAGTGTTTTTCCGAATGTCGTTTTCCGATAATATTTTTCCAAAGTAATTTTTTTATTGCTTAATAATTATTTATTTCTATGTTATAACTCTATTGTTTTTTACTTAATATTATTAATTTTCATTACTTTTTTGTCTACCTTTTTTCAATATTTTTCATTTATTTTTATTTTTTTGTTTATAATTTCTCTCCTTTTTTATTCTTTTCTTTGCAATAACTTACTTACTTTACTATGATAACGTTGGGCCGCCATACAGTACCGGCTCTGTTACAACAGCGCTTGCTATAGTATTTATTGTTCATTTGGAAGGTTTTTGCAAGGAAATAATTAATGCTTAAAAAAAAAAAAAAAAAAGCCAAAGAAGTTTGTAGTTCTCTATTTATGTAAGTTTTAACTGTTTTTTTTTTTATTTTCAGCATGGCCAAATAGAAATGGACTTACATCACAACAACCTCCATTCCTATTTCAAGCACAGAAAGCTATGGAACCTTGTGATACATTTTAACGTGTGTCTCGTAGTCAGGTAATTAAGTGCACCCATATTCTATTGACATCCTCAGCACCCTTGGTAGTGTCCAATTAACACAAGGTGTTCACTTCATACAGATTATGCCCATAACTCAATTTAAACTAAAGATAAGAAAAAAATCCCCCTATTATTATAACATCAGCAAAGTTACTTTAAACCCATGTGAATATCAGATACAAATACTATAAGTCAAGTTTAGACAATTTACATTGAATACACCACAAACAGCATTCTATTTTGTTCAAAAGGAAACTCAGAAATTAGCAATAACAAAGAAAGAGCAAGAAGCAAATGAATATTCACCCCATCTTTCCTCTGATCCGGTTTTTATCTCCTGTAAGTTAATGTTTAACCAGGAGTTTAACTTACTGTTACAGGAGAATATTGGGGTTCAACCTGCATTCTTTGTCGATCCATGGCTGCATTTTTCATTTTTTTTTTTGCATTTTTGTTAGATATTATTAATAGATTTTATTCAACGTGAGTAGCATATTTTTTTAAAGCACTTAAGGGAGGGGGTGAATAGGTTCGCATATTGGCGGGTTTGGCCTTGAAAAGCGCACGGATTGCGGATTTTAGCGATAAATTAAGCGGATTCGCGGATTTGAAAATTACTGTGGATCGCGTATCAGCCAAAAATGTTGGCCCGGATTCCGGACTTTGTCTATCTAGAAGTTCGAATTGTGGATCTGATCATTAATTTTTTGGTCGGCTTTGACGGTATGTTGGTGTTTTGTCGACTATTTTTTCCAGTTTCACCAGCAAAGGCAGAAAACTTTGAGTAAAATCTAAATACTGCACAAGCAAAACAAAACAAATATATATATACCCATGTGCAGTATATTTATACTTCGGAAAATTTTAAAGTAATGCGGATCCGGATTTGAACGAAAATAACGTCGTCGACGGATCGGGCCAAAAAATAGCACGGATCGGCGGATTTGCATACCCCTATTCACCCCCCTCCTTAAGAGTTCCTGTCCGTTTTTATGAAGAATCCGGCAACAGAACCGGACTACCCTACGGACTACCCCTCATACAGTCAAAAAAAATACAAAATTACTTTTAGGGTGATAAGATACAAGAAACATACTTGCGTGCACGATCACCTTCACTGAGTCGCCATCTTGGTTGCCGCTATTTTTTCTCGGCCCATTCCTCCCTCATAAGCGAGTTCATCAGTAAAAAAATGGCGACTATGTCCTTCAATTCGATTACTGTGGGTGTTTAAGTCTAATAATTGCAGACTGCTCGCACAGAGACAAGTGGGTAAGTCTTGTTGAGTAAATTGATCAAAAACAGCTTGAAGTCTGACATAGGTACTAAATACTGATGATTTTACGAATAGTGTTTAAATTGGTAGCAAATAGTGGTCTGGCTTGGCCATTGATTTACATGTACTAACTGATTGGTCCCAGAGTTCATTACGCCAATTTTAACAATTTAAAAAGGTTGAAGTTGTAAGTCAAGCAACTGAAACCTTAGCATTAGGACGTTTCATTTTACTATAAAAAGCTATGTTCATATAAGCCTTCAAAATATCAAAGTAAAAGAAGATTGTTCCTTGATGAACTCGCTTATGAGGGAGGAATGGGCCGAGAAAAATGGCGGCAACCAAGATGGCGACTCAGTGAAGGTCTGTGGTGATCGTGCACGCAAGAATGTTTCTTGTATCTTATCACCCTAAAAGTAATTTTGTAACTTTCATTTTTTTACTGTAGGAGGGGTAGTCCGTGGAGTAGTCCGTGGGGTAGTCCGCGGAGTGGGGTCAGTGTGTAGTCCGCGGAGCGGGGGTCCGTGTTTTCAACTCTCCCCTCTGGGTGCATCAACTGTTTTCAAAACTTTGATTTAAAAGTTCCACCACTTTTTTGTTTTTGCACAAAATAAAAAAGTTAAAGATATACATACAGCGAGATGGTTGCTTGACCCGCTGGAAACACACTAAAAAATTGTACAACTTCAGCATGTCCAATACACAACAACGAGAAGCTTTCCCGATTTGCCATCTTGTGACTTAGGTTGCGTTCGATTGAAAATAAGCTCACCCGAAAATAAGCCCCCCTAATTTATAGGCAAAAAAATCTTTCCAATAATAGCCCCCCCCCCCCCGAATACAAGCCCATGGGGGTGTTTTAAGGATTGACCTGAAAATACATTTAAAAGGAGTCATGTTCAACTTAGACGTTGCTTTTAATTATCATCAACACAAAAGAGAATCACCAGTGTTTATAAGTTTACTTTCCTTTTCGAATTTCTCTTCTCACTCTTGATCTGTTTTCCTTTTGGCCGTATACATAGTAGTAACATACAGTGAACTGCAGGGCTGATCTGACTACGTAAAAAAGTAATCTTTGCGAGACACCATCACGACAGAAACCTAACGGTCGATCAGTACGTAGGATCTGTGTAGGATCGCTACACCGTGTTGATGATTCCCAATAACAACGAAACAGCTGTCCACGGTTGCGATCCAACTTTATCGGTTTCTGTCGTGATGGTGATGTTTGTTCATTTTTTGGCTGGTTAGGTCTCTCGCAGATCCTACGTATACCGTTAGCAGCATTATCGTTTGCGGTCCTTTGCAGATTTTACTTTTATTTTCTACATAGTAGTAGTAGTAGCAGTAGCAGTAGCAGTAGCAGTAGCAGTAGCAGTAGCAGTAGCAGTAGCAGTAGCAGTAGCAGTAGCAGTAGCAGTAGCAGTAGCAGTAGCAGTAGCAGTAGCAGTAGCAGTAGCAGTAGCAGTAGCAGTAGCAGTAGCAGTAGCAGTAGCAGTAGCAGTAGCAGTAGTAGTAGTAGTAGATCCTGTATTTAAACACGATAGAACTTGCAAGGCAGTTCAATGCCACCGCCTTGAACGCACACTCTCTCTGGTGCTTCGCGTCAGTTCAACTGTTATTTTTGCCTGTATATAAGTTTTGGTTTTGTCCTTGAGCACTGGGGCTAAAATTCGGGCAAGCTGTTCAGGAATATGCCCCACAACAGTATTTTTATGAGATAAAAGGAGATAAAAGCTCTGTAATGACAAAAGGAATTGATGACTGAAACTAGAAGTCTCAATTTTGAGCAAATCTATATTAAAGTACGTTTAAAGTCGCCCACAATATAGAGAGGTTTTCCCGTAGACGTGTACTTCTCCGCCACTTCGTCAAAATCGGTTTGAAATAAATAGATCAGGACACTGATTGTGCTGCCTATAAATAACACCACAAATAATATTTTTCTTTGATACAAAATTAATCTCAATCCATAACGCCTGAAAAGCTTCATTAGAAGTTCTTTCCAAAACAAAATAGTCTAAGGTGTCATCAATATACATACCAACACTTCCAGATGCCAGAGGCCGTTGGTACGTATTCAAATTCATACAACGAAAGTCTAGAAAAATTTGGGTCCAAGTCTGCATTAGTAATTTTTGTTTCAGTGACTGCGATAACATTAAAAGGGAAATCAAGTTCTGATAACACCTGCGTTTCTAGGTCTGAGAAATTACGTTTGAGGCATCTAAAATTAGGGCCTGGTCGCACTACAGTCAAAAACAAAAATTAGCCCGTGCAAAATGACATAAAAACAAAAACATTCCACAAAAAGCGTGTCCCACCGGAGCGGTTTCTTTTGTTTTCCTCGATTTTTGCACGGGTGGATTTTTGTTTTTGACTGTAGTGCGACCAGGCCCTACGTGTGGAAAATCGAGAATGTTGATTGATTTTCACTATTAGTGAATGTGTTTTTTAATGAATTAAAACTGTGAGGAGAATACTAGCAACTATCAGGATTGATGTTAGTATCTTGCGTAGTATTTAAGCTAAAAACGTCAAAGATCGTAAACACTCTTCAATTTATCTAAATACTTCTTAGTCGGTAAACTTGTTGCTAACAAATTATTAAAT